>MCJB01007424.1:124005-151374 GCA_002018475.1 Nicotiana obtusifolia
GGGGGGGGGGGGGGGGGACTGACTTGGCAGAGCTGCAGGAGGACCACCCCCTCTCCGCGGTCACTCAGCAATGATTGAGCTTGGTAGATGGAGCACAAATGCCACCAGATGATGATGTACACTCTGTTCCCTCCGATGATGAGGAGCACTTGCGCACCTTTGAGGGTGTTGATGACAAGTAGGCTAAGGGGCTCAAGGAGTTACCTTTTCATTCTTGTTTCTACTATTTTGCATTGGGGACAGTGCAATTTCTTAAGTATGGGGTGGGGTGCTCCTATTTGATTGTATTTGTATTTATTTTCTATTTGTCAGTTGGTTTTATCTGATTTGTTTCTTGCTTTCTTAGACAATATGATTTGTAAATTATAACTCTGAATTCTATCGGCTTGTAATAGTTAGTAATTAATTGTTTAGTTTCGACTCTTCCCGACGACGGATTTTGTCGACTGCTTCTTGAGGGATTTGAAGTCGAACAGGAAAAATACAAAAAAATCAAAAAAAAATTGAAAATCCAAAAATATGTCTTGTATTTTTATTTTATTTTACTTTCATAGGTAGTGCAATAATTTTTTCTTGGTTTTTCTTTGTGTCGTGACACTTTTTCAAGGGTTTTACTTGAACCGAATGTAGTTAATTTTTTTTAATTTTATTTTATAGGAATAAAGAATCTTAAGTCACAGTACTAATTTGAAGCAATTTTCCTTGATAGCATATGCCTTGAGAGTGGTGAGTGCCTTAGTTGTGACGCCTAGCCTCAGTTCTTGACTCTTAGATAAGTGCCTTAATTTGGCTGATTGTAACTTTGCTTAACTGCTTTGTCTAGAGAGTCGGGATGATCCGATCCTAAGTGAGTTATGTGCCAATGTGTGAGTGAGATTTTTATTGATATTTTGTGCATGTCAGTGATATCTAGTACTTGTCCTGTGTGTTTGCAAAGTGAAAGAGTAGTCTTGTTCAGTTTAGGAAGTGATATAGGCATTTCTTTGTTGAGCTAATTGTATGTCTGTGACCCGCCTAATTATGTTGTATCCTAGTTAGCCCTTTTGAGCCTGTAATCCTTTTTTCTTTGGCAACTACACTACAAACCTGACCCATTTGTTGAATTGACTATCCGTTTGAACCATTTACCTCTCTTGAGCACTTGATATATTTATGAGCTTGTTAAAAGTAAAGTGGAGGTATGATTGAATTTTTGAGTGGAACTATAGAAAAGGAGAAAGGTGCACTATTTGAAAAAATTATGAGAGCCACTTGTAGGAAATTGAAAAAAAAAATGGAGAGAAAATCATAATCCAGAAAAAAAAAAAATTTGGTATTTGTATATATTGTAAAAGAAAAATTATTCCTTGCTAGTGAAATTCTTATTTTGTTTGTGCATAAAGAAATTGGGATCTTGGTGTTAATATGATGTGAAGGTTGGGGGTTGGTTCAACACAAGTGTGTGGTCTAAATTGTAAAATTGTATGTATTAAATTGCTTAGGGAGGTGTAGTCACTATATTCAAATGTATCATACCTGTCCCGTAGCCTACATTACAACCTATATAAAGTCCTACTTGATCCTTAAATGATTAAGCTCAAATTGGTAGAGTACCACACTACGAGCAAGCCTATGGTACGTTTTCTATGGCACATGAATTTTATTTCTGAGAGCGAGTGAATTCTTTCTATCTTGAGTTCCTATTGTTCTTGAATTTTATTGTGTGTGGAACTACCCTTTATTGTTTGTGTGAGGACACATGACTTGTGAAGGTAAGGGAAAGTCTTTGACCTCTGTGTTAGAGTAAGTGAGCAAGTTGTGAAAAAATGCGTGGTGCTTTTGAGTCGAGTCTTGAGTTTAGAATGTTATGATATGGTGCTTTGTCCATTTTAAATTCTTGGCATGATGTGTTAGGAAAGTTGTTTAATGGAGAGGTCGTCCCTATGTGAAGTGTAGTTTGGTTGCTCGAGGATGAGCAATGGTCTACGTGTGGAGTGTTGATGGTAGGCTAGAAACCCGTATTTTAGCCGTAGTATTGCACTCTAATTACTGCATTTGACGTGTGTTTGAGCTTAAATGATAGTGAATTACACTTATTACGTGCTTTATGCAGGAACAGATTTCGAGCTATTAAGGTAATTTTGAGCTGACTCAAACAAGTTGGAGCTTTGAATTCTGAGTAGAAGCCAATGAAATTAAGTCTGAATCACATTCAGGGGCCGAGGACCAAGTTCGGATGTCAAAAAGTAGACGAGAAGATTTACTTTGAGAAAATAGCACTACCGGCACTGCATGGGCGCCGCATGACCCGACGCAGCTGTGTAAAAGTTGCCGCCTATTAGAATGTGAACTCTCTGGAAAACCTCATAAGCATGCCGCATGGCGCGGCGTGCCTGTACAACTTTGTCAAAGTAATTTTCTGTTTCGGCTAGAAAAGGGTAGTTTCATCCGGGCCCGCTCCTACAGGGTATAAATACATTAAAGATACGTTTTTGAAAGGCATTTTGACCTACGAAAGATTAGAGAAGCAACCAAGGCAAGAAGAATCAAGAATTAATCAAGATTTCAACCAAAGATTGGTGCAATACGGGAGTTTGTATTGAATCATTAGCATTGATGTTTTCTTTGTTCTTAAACCTTATTGAGATGACTTTTTTTCATTGCTATGGAGTAAATTCTATTAGGGTGTTGACATATACGGTGATTTGATAACTTGATTAGGGATTCGATTCTTGATGATTGTTAGAATTAATTGATGGAGTTTTAATTTGTATTGTGGAGTTATTTCTTATTTTGCTTAATCGAAAGAGGAGCTTGATATTGAATTGCTTTACATCTTATTCCCTAGTTTAAATTCATGATTCAAAAAGGTAATCGAAAGAGCCTCTTGAATTATTAATCGAACTAGAAAATAGGAAAATATTCGTTAGAAGTTACCGTTTAGATCATAACCATCATTTTATTCTTGCAATTGTTTACCACGCTTCAATTGGATTAATTACTGAAATTAACGTTTAATCGAAAGAGGAACTTTAACTTCAAGCGTAATCTGATTATCTGTTGAATTCGTGAGAATTAACAGTATTATAGAGTGAATTAACTAAAGAATTGGATCCCGAGTCAATTATCATGCACCTATTTAGTCAAATACCCTTATTTCTTTCATTTATATTTCTTCATTGCTCATCTGCTGTCTTTTGTGATCAATTTTTAGTAGTTAATCGTAGTAATAGTTATCAAATCAAGTGTTAATTTTCGTGGATAGTAATCAACTGAAAATTATTCGAATACTGTTTAAATTCAATTCTTGTGGAGATGATAATTAAACTATACTATCTTTGGCTAGCGAGCATTAATTTCGTGTTGTGCTTTGCGCTCGCCAGAGGATACTCTAACCCTAGGCCATTCCTATAAAAATGGTTACATATTTCCCTAAAAAAAACATCTCAAAAAATTGAGATGATCTCAACAACTTCATAAACTCTTGGAATATGCACAAAGAGATCAAATATACGATCTCTGAAAGTTCATAATACTCTTGGAATATTCATTAAGAGATCAAAGACATGTCAAATATGTCTTGCTCAAAATTCTAGCAACATTCAAGATCCAAATCGAGTGTTGCTACATGCTTCTTGATCATCAAATACATCAAGGAGATGCATATCATCCTATGTTCGAGAAATACGTTGCTACGTCCCTTGAATAACATATAATAAATTAGAGAGAAGAATCAAGGGATAAACAGGGTCGTAACCAGCAATGTTAATCAATAAAATCTTTTTTTTAAAAGTTGTTTGTGATTGTAATTTTATTTTTCTGCACAAATTTATTGCAAACAAAGTGGCTCGCACAGTAGGACCAATTTTGCCCTTCAACTCTTCCTCTTGAAAATCAAAAGCTACAAATTTCAAAATCAACTGTTGCGACAACCCTAAAAAAAAGAGCTATGCAGTGCTGTTAAAAATTTCTATCAAGGTAGTGCTTCGCATGAGTAATTTTACCAGAGAGCCGCTTGTATAGATTCAGAAAGAAAAATCCTTCTATGGAATTATGGAAGTAGCAGTACCCTTTCTCGACACACAAGAATTTTTCTTTTATTGAAAAAAGATGGCATATCTTTGCACGTTTGTGAAATTGATTTCCAACAGATGGAAGGCAAAAAAAAGTTCAAAAGTTGATCATTCACAAGCCACACTTTGAAGAAGATTTATGTGAACAAGTCTCAAAGGAGCACTCCCTTGCGGGCCTCGTCATTGGTAATTCAAGTCTCGTCTTCAAGTTTCAACAAGCCTACATCCCAAAAAAACTTGAAGTAAGGAGCATACGTAAACATCGAAATTTTAGGAGTCTTGAAATTCTAGGAGTCTATTCGGGTTGTTTGGAGGCTACTCTACCAATACCCTAATTTTGAGGCTACTCTAACCCTAAGTCACTCCTATAAAAAGGGTTACATATTTTCTTTAAAAAGCATCTCGAAAATTGAGATGATCTCAGCAATTCCATAAACTCTCGGAATATGCATAAAGTTATCGAATATACAATCTCCAAAAATTCATAAAACTCTTGGAATATTCATTAAGAGATCAAAGACATGTCAATATGTCTTGCTCAAAATTCTAGCAACATTCAACATTCAAGTGGAATGCTGCTATATTCTTCTTGATCATCAAATATATTAAGTAGATGCACATCATCCTACGTTCGAGAAATACGCCACTAAAGCCCTTGAATTGCAGATAACAAATAAGAGGGAAGAATCAAGGGATAAACAGAGTTGTAACCTGCAATGTTTATCAATAAAATTATTTTTCATTTAAAATTCTTTGTGATTGATGTTTTATTTTTCTACACAAATTTATTGCAAACAAAGTAGCACGCCTACTGGGACCAATTCGGTCCTTCATCTCTTCCTCTTGGAAATCAAGAACTACAAATTTCAAAATCAACTGTTGCGACAGCCTTCAAAAAAAGAGTATGCAGCATTATTAAGAATATATATCAAGATAGTGATTCGCATGGGTAATTTGACCAGAGAGCCGCTTGTATAGATTCGAAAAGGAAAATCCCTCTACGAAATTATGGAAGTCACAATATCATTTCTTGACACACAATAATTTTTCTTTTACCGGAAAAAGTGGCATATCTTTGCACGTTTGTGAAATTGATTTCCAATAAATGCAAGGCAAAAAGAAATTCAAAAGTTGATCATTCACAAGCCACACCTTGAAGAAGATTTATGTGAATAAATCTCAAAGGAGCACTTCCTTGCGGGCCTCATCATTAGTACTTCAAGTCTCGTCTCCAAGTTTCGGCACATGTAGACATCGAAATTTTTAGGAGTCTTGAAATTCTAGGAGTTTATTTGGGTTGCTTGGAGGCTACTCTACTAATACCCCTAATTTTGAGGCTACTCTAACCCTAGGCCACTCCTACAGAAAGGGTTATATATTTTCTTAAAAAAGCATCTCGAAAATTGAGATGATCTCAACAATTCTATAAATCTCACAATATGCACATAGAGATCAAATATACGATCTCTGAAATCTCATAAAAATCTTGAAATGTTCATTAAGAGATCAAAGACATGTCAAATATGTCTTGCTCAAAATTCTAGCAACATTCAAGATCCAAATGGAGTGTTGCTACATACTTCTTGATCATCAAATACAACATCGAGATGCATATCATCCTACGTTCGAGAAATACGCCGCTAAGGCCCTTGAATTACGGATAACAAATAAGAGGGAAGAATCAAGGGATAAAAAAAGTTGTAACGCAATATTTATCAATAAAATTAGTTTTCTTTAAAGGTTTTTGTGAGTGCAGTTTTATTTTTCTGTACAAATTTATTGCAAACAAAAGTCATTTAAGTAATTCATATAGAACTCAACTTAAAGTGGTTTATTTTAGGCGGAAAGAATACGTAATAAGATGGGGTGTCTCTTACACAAAGAGAGCAAAATAAAAATGACAGGATCATCAGAGTTGTATTTTAAACTAAACAACTGCCTAGTGTTCAAGATTTGGTCGTACTAGTAGAATGTTGTAAGAAAGCATGGAGTTACATTTTTATTTTTTCTAATGAGAAAAGATGAAAACTAATGAAGAAATACAACCATAAGGGAAACAAGGTACAAAAGAAAGTTAAATTGGGCGGGGAAATAATAATTTGTGGTGGATCTGACAAGGTCGTCATATGCCATAAATCAGAAGCAAAAGACATGTATGGTAATTGGTAGCCCTACAAGAATTGCCAATTAAAAAAGTTAAGAAATTCATAAAAAAAAACTGCTGCTATAATTTTCCGGTATTCGCTAGAATAAAACCTCATTAATCTCTACATGATGTTAACTTTATTATTAATATCAATATTAGGTTTTCTTTTTTGTCAAGTCTCGTTAAAAAGTCATAGGTATCAACAAAAGAAAAAAGATACGTAATAGAATTGCTAAATTAATGATCATTCAAATAACCTATTGGGGTCAGTTCTGTCTTTCCAAGATTCCTTTTTAGGTTGATGCAGTGGTTCTTATTAAGTTACGTATAATGTTTTATGATATCATACTGACTCTATGTTATGTTGCTTTATTCTTTTCGAAAGTCAAATGTATGTTAATATTAAGATATATATCTTAAAATAATAACTTTGATCAGTTTGACTTACACAAAAGTCCTGAATAATCAAGTCAAAGGTTAAACTAGTATTTTACTTAACAGAGAAAGTCAACAGTCGCTTTTGTGGCCTTGTATTTATAAATTGACCGACTCTTAAAATTAGAGCAAAGATTTGAAGTTCAAAAGTGACCACCTGATTCGAATTTTTTAAATTCAAAACTAATATTCAGATCACATGTCATATTTGTAAACGTGATTAACCTCTAAATACAATGCATCAAAAGCGGCCATGTGAGGCACTTGCGCTAATGGCCTCTCTTTGAGTAAATAATTAATTAATGTCGTAGTTAGTCCAGTAGGCTAAATTTGTCTCCAAAAAGTATAATTCTACTATTTTGAAAGGCAAAATTTAACCCACTAAACTAACGAAATTTAAAGAGTGAACTCAAACAAGGCCACACGCTGCAAATATTCCCACTTAGGGCAGCTCATAAGTGAAGACTTTGCTAGCCCACAGATATTGTCCAAACTTGCAACTAGCTGAATATTCACACGCTATTATTTGGAGAGGGACGTCCAGAATTGGAAAAAGTCTGGGAAGAAATAAACGGAAAAATGAAATTGTATTGCCGTTTTGAAAATAATAGTTGAAAAAAAATATGTGTGTGTATATATATATATATATATATATTAGTCTTAGGATATGCGTATTGCGCGTGTATCCAATATCAATGCCTATATATTTAAAGTCATGTATAAATATCTAGTTTCCGTATATGTGCTGTCACGATCCTATTTTTCCCATAGGCCGTGATGGCGTCCAAAGTCGCCGTTAGGTAAGCCAACAGTGAACTAGTCATGTATTTGTTCCCTTTTAATAATTTCAAAGTAATTGATTTTTATTTATTAAGTAAATGAATAGCGAGAAATTATAGTAAGGTAGAGCATAAATTAATGAGAGAGTAAATACAGTGAAATAACTATTCAAATCATAAAGTGTCTACTAAAATGTTCCCAAAATCCGGTGTCACAAGTGTATGAGCAAATAGTAGAATATACAAAATATCTATGCTACTCTCTGAAATAAGATAGACAGAAAGTAAATACAAAAGAGAGATTGCGGGTGCTGCAGAACGCACTCGGAGAGCAGCTCACCACTATACCTCGAGATAACGAGGGTGCGCGCCTGAATGACTGCCTGATGTACCTGCCTCAGACCCTGCACAATTAGTGCAGAAGTGTAGCGTGAGTACATAAACAACATGTACCCAGTAAGTATCCAGTCTAACCTCGAAGAAGTAGTAACGAGGGATAGACATCAACACTTACTGTGGGCCAATAAATAAAATACAAAAATTCTAAATAGGCATGAAATATATCAATAATAATAATAATATCACAATAACAACAGTAAATAAGTGATTCTTTAACTAAAAGTTAATTTAAAATTTTTACTAACACATACTAACTTCAACAATTACGGGTCATCAAGTAAATTATAATTTCTCAAGTCATAAAAATAATATAAGTTTAATCGGACTCCGAGCATTATCAAACACGATTTATGCTGAAGTCGTACGGCTCGATCCAGAAATGTGTAACCTGCCGAAGGTCGACCTGCACGAACCATAGATGCATCTATTATACTGCCGAGCCGTTCGGCCCGCTCCACAAGAAGAGAAAAATACTCTACGAACATCCGATCTAACGGTTATCACAAGACTGATACACAAAGAGGCACAATTTCTATCAACGGTCAAGTAACTCACCAAACTTAAAGTAAGTGAAGTTCGGTCTTTACGAATCCTTTATCAAGTTTTAATATAATTTAAGCACTTAAATTAACAAGTAGAGTGTAAACAATACAAGTAATTTCATGATAGGGTCCTAAAAGTGCCCGCACATAAGCACGATTCGTAGCTACGCACAGACTCTCGTCACTTCATGCGTACGTAGCACCCACAATTAGAAGAAAATAGCAATTTAAAATACCTATGGGATAAATTCCCCCTTACAAGGTTAGGCAAGTGACTTACCTCGTCCCAAAGCTCGTCTTTCGGCCCACAAATTCACTCTAAAGCCTCATGTCGGCGCCGAAAAATCTGAAACTAGTCAAATATTATATAAATTAATCAATATATGCTCAAAAGTTCATAATTTAGCCCCTAGAGTAATTACCCAACCCAAATTGAAATATTCATAAAATTCATTCCCGGGCCCATGTGCCTGGATTTCGAAAATTTTTAAAGATAAATGTTAACCCATAATCTCACAAACTCAAATATATAATTTCTATCCAGTTCCATAATATTTTCGAGGTTTAATCCCATTTTTATCAAAACCTAAATTTTTCAACTAACCTATAATTTCTACAATTTACATGTTAAGAATCGACCCAAAATTCGCATATTAAACTCACATTAAGTAGTAATTACTTACCTCATGATGATAGTCGGAAAACCCCTCTCCGAGAGCCCCTCAATCGACCACTCCAAGTGAAAATGAGATAAAAACCCACCTAAGTTCGATATAAATGCCCTTCACTACCCCAGTGATTTTCGCTCCTACGACAAATAGCCGCATCTGCGTCTCCGCTTCTGCGGACAAATCGTCACAGACGCGGACCTTGCCCAGGCCAGCCATTCTAGCTTCTGCGGAAAAGCCTCGCTTCTGCGGAAAAGTGGGTCCCACCTGCGAACCCAAGCTGGCTGGTATCTTTCTGCTTCTGCGATCGCATTCCTCGCACCTACGAGTTCGCAGGTGCGGTACGTTCTCTGCTTTTGCGATCACCGGCAAGCCCACGCCAGGCCGCTTCTGCGGTCATTGGCTCACTTCTGCGAGCTCGCACCTGCGGCCAATTCTTCGTAGGTGCGAATGCACCAGAACCCCTACTCCTTCAATCATTTTTCCAAGTTCAAATTTGTTCGCACATCGTCCAAATAGCACCCGGTGTCCCCGAGGCCCCGTCCAAAAATACCAACAAGTTCGTAAACATAAAACAAACTCGCTTGAGCCCTCAGAATGCGTAAAACAACATCAAAACTAAGAATCACACCCTAAACCAAATCGAATCAACTTATGAACTTCAAGTCTTCCAACTTACTCCAAACGCGTCGAATCATAATTAAACTACTCGGAATGACACCAAATTTTGCTTGCAAGTTATAAATCACCATACGTAACTATTCCCAGGCTGGGAATCCCAAACGGACCTCGATAATACCAAAACCTACTCCAAATCAAACTTAAAGAACTTGAAAACCTTCAATGGGCCAACTTCCAATATTAAGCGCTGAAACGCTCCCAGGTCATTCGAAACCCGATCTGAACATACGCCCAAGTCCAAAATCATCATACGAACCTATCGGGACCGTTAAATCCCGGTTCCGGGGTCGTTTACTCAAAACATTGACTCAAGTCAAACTTAACCATTTAAGCCATTATCAAGGAACCAAGTGTTCCAATTTCAACACGAACCCTTCCAAACCCGAACTAACCATCCCCGCAAGTCATAAAACAGTAAAAGCACATACAGAGAGTCTTAATTAGGGGAACAAGGATCTAGAAAGCAAAACGACCTGTCAGGTCGTTACATGTACGAAAATCCCTTCTCAAATATTAAAAAATATCTTTAATTAATAAAATTTTAATTGGGTATATATTGCAAAAATATTTATATCATTGTTGGTAATAACTTTCAACCACAAATCTGTTCAATATGTCGATACACCAAAATATATCAACAAACATCATGGTAGAGTAGAGATTATACTACATTAAATAATTTATGATATGAAGCATCAATTAGAGTATATTAACTAAGTTATTTAGTTAATTGTACAAGAATTTTCGTTTATGGTACTACAAAAGTAAAATATATAAAGAAAAAGAAGAAAGTTCAAATCAGAATCAACTAAAAAATGAGGAGCTTTCAAAAACAACTAATTTATTGATGTCAAAAGAGTTTTTCTTTTTTTTATGAGCAAGCAGCAATATCATATTAACATTATAGTAGTTCAGAACTATTACAAGAAAGAGAAATTATTATATAAGTAATAGAGAAGATAAATTATCCGTTTAATATAAATATGCAAAAATATATTTTATTTGGGAAAGAATTTATGTAAGTAAACTCTTATCTATTTAGATTCCTAAATATTATGAGTCTTTACATAATTCAAATAAGGAAAGATTTAGTAGCCAAAATTTTAGTTAATTTCAAAGTCCTAATTATTAGGAAAATAATTAAATGACTATTTTGTCTAGTGTAAACTCAATTTTAAGGAGGGTGAAAAAGGCGAATGACATTTCGCTAAGAGACTTCGTGCTTTTAATAGAGTATAGATATATAGATATATATATTATGTATCTTATATACAAAAAATTATACAAAATTTTATATACTTTTTCGGCTATCAAATATAAATAGTTTCTGGCGTGGACTTAAAGAGAAAAAACCCGAAATGAACCTTAAGATGACGTATAGCAGAATTAAAACTTGTTCTTAGCTTTTAAAAGAACTTGTTCATAGCTTAAAATATATGTGAATTTTGCTAATTAAAAGAATGACGCATATAAGGATATGAGAACTAAAAGAAATGAACATCAATACACACTGATAAATAGAGCATACCTTTCTATTCCTTCACCTTATTTGGTCATTTGTTTTCATAGTTTACATTGATTAGTTACAATCAGTGATTGGCTATTATATGACAAAAATATTTAAAGCTATTAATTAATAATTACTTTAGAAAAGATGGTTCCTGATCCATCAACTAATAGTAACTTATTTCAGCATATAAAAAATAATATATCATAATCCATAGTAAGCTGGCCTAAAAGTGGCGAATGAATCACAAGTTTATTGACGAAAAATAAATAATAGTAACGGTTTAACTCTCTTTGTAGAAGGCTCTCAATTTGTTTTAGCGAAAATCACTCCAAAGGGCACAAAACGCATTAAATGGGGAAAAATTCCGTGGGATAATCACTTTTAGGCCGGCTATAAAATTTTAGTTACAATTTGAAAAGTAATAGAAAATTAATCATATTTTCATGCGAAAATAAAGTTTGAACAAAAATACCGTCACCTACTTAAAACATGGAAGAACCCCATGAATCGGTCACAGGGTTTGAACTTATAACGCCTCGAACTCAAGAAATTGTTCTTGGGGTTTGGAATTCCAGTAAATTTTACATACTTAGTTGTGAAATTTTTGAACCCCATGAGTCTTTCATGAGGTTTAAACTTATAAAGTTTCGAACTCTTGCAATTGTTGTTGGAGTTTGAAACTCCAGCATATTTTCTGTCATGGGCGGCTTTCCAGCCGTGCCCCATACTCCTTGGACGTGCCCCGTGGCGTCCTGGCAAGCCTTCCAACGTCTAGCGCCACGGTCGGTCCCGTGGTCTTGGCAGCTCCAAGTGACAAGCGCGCAAGCGCCTCTGTCGCCCCACTGACAGCCATCGCCAATGCCAGCCACAGGCAGAGGCCCATAGCGCCGCGCGCGCAGACAACGCCGCGCGCGGACCCTGAGCCGAATGACACAAGTTGCTGCTGACGGACTAGTTTCTACTTTGTAGAAAACTAAGTCCTTTTCTTTGTAAATATAGAATGGATTTACTTTATTTTATTTCAGTATGATTCTACAGCTTTCTTAGGTCAACTCGTGTAACTTTGGTTTTTTTATTTTAAGCATTATTAGGGGGGTATAAGCATTCAAACTTTCAAGCAAGCCATCAATTCTCTGTACTGGTGTCGCACCCCCTCGACACCACGTAGCTTTGTAATAGCCTTTCAATTAATGCAAGCAAGCTCTTTTCTCAATTTTCTCTACAAGCTCTCAATTCTCTCGGTGCCCACGATGTTGGTTTTCCCGCACGGCACTGACAATCTAGTCTAGCGTGCGGAGGGGACCTCAGTTGGCGGACGGCAATCAGACTGACATCGATTGCCTAGCCTTACGTTGCCCTTCCAAGGAACTTCAGGAAGGCGCCGCGTAACATTTCACACTCAGTTGTGAAACTTTTAAACCCCATGAATCGTTTATGGAATCCGACAAATTTCATATGTCCTTCGAACTCTAATAATCGTTCTTGGGATTTGAAGCTCGAGCAAATTTTCATATATAGTTTTGGAATTGGAGTCCTAATCTATGTAGAAGTTAGAAGTTGTATATTTATAGAGTTAGTTATTGAATTCTGAAGTCCATCTATCTATGTATAAAAGAGAAAAAAGTTGCTGGTATTAAAGGTGAAGAGCAGAAGCAGTAGAATAAAATTTGTTGCTTCTTATTTAGTTTTAGTTCGTGTAACTTTTTTGTGCCCAGTGGAATTTTTGAACCCACGAATCATTCACGGGCTTTGAACTTGTAAAACTTCAACTTCGAGCAAATTTTCTCACATAGTTGCGAATTTTTTGAACCGCCCAGAACCATTTATGAGGTTTTTTGTCCCAATTTTTTTCGCGTAATTTTTGGTCACTTTCTAACAAGGCCACCAAATTGACCAAAGAGAGGAGAGGGAGAGAGGGAGTAAAGGAAGAGAGAATAAATAGAGAAATAGGTCTTTTTGGGATTTGACTATACATTGTCAATTTATTTTGGACTGTCTTAGCCCATTGGCAATTCCAATTATATCTTATCACTCAGTGTCAATTTCCCTTACTTTTGAGCCTCCTCCACTTTATTCGTCAACTTACAAAATGCAATAAATGGGCTGAAACATTAGCCCGATATGCAAAGAGAATTGAAGACCATAGATTTTAAGGTAGATTTCTTTCTTATTTGCTAAATTTGTTGAGAAAATTCTGTTGATCGCAAAAATATGTCATAAGATGGTGAGTTAGGATGAGGCACAATGTAGATGCCAATTTCTACTAATGACTACAGAAATTAGTGCTCATGTGGCTTTTAAGTGCTTCTTATTCAATTTCTAGTCTCCAAATCCAATTGGCTAATAACACGCTTGTTAACAACTTACTGTTGCCCGTATAAAAATACCACCAATCACCCTAAAAAAAAAAAGAAATACAAGAATAATGGGTCGATTGTATACCTAAAATTTTCAAAGAACCGTTGTTTTTTATTATTAAGCATCAATGCTCTTTGCAGAAAAGGCTCGGTACTACAATTATTATATGTTGATTATTAATTTAAAGAATCAATAGTTGCAACTTGCAAAGGGCTACGAGGTGAAAAAAGAAAAATAAATAGGAAAGCCATTTTGGGGTCACAATATCCTTATAGAGACACTTCAAAATGATTGAATTGGATTAAATGGTGGGTCATACAAACTTTTGGACACATTGCGAACAACAAAACGAGTAGTGGGTACTACTCAGATTCTCTCAAAACCAATCTTGTATATACACTTGACAGAGCTATGTTTCTTGAATTACAAAAAAAGTACTACCACTACGTAACTTGCTCTTTTCTTAAAAAAGAAAAAAAATCAGATATTACAACTCACACGAAATTGATTTGGCAAACAATAATAATAGTACAATTTTATCCGTTCAAGTCTTGATCAACCGTGTCCTCTATAATAGTAGAACAATATACTACCCTACTCTAAGAACCATAATTTTGGCCTATCTCAAAATTCTAAAGAGGACAAACACTTCTGCCTTGGACCACATGGCTTTTGAAAGAAAAACAAAAGTGGGGTTGAAAAACCAACCCCAAATGCCAAAATATAAAGATGAAAGAGGAAATCGTCTAGTGGGGAGGGACTCTCATCACGTGAAATTCATGTGCAGATTCTTATCCTATCCTTTTTTGGGTAATCATATCTCATAATAATAATGGATCCTTGCCTACCATTTCGCCTAGTGTCACCATCTCCTTCACCTTATTCCCTCACACTAAATTGGAACAAGAAAAGCAAAACCTTTTTTCTTTCTATGAAATTTAAATAAAAGTAAAAATAGGTCTTTGCAACAAAAATTTGAGGGAACAAAAATCTTTAAGCACAGTTTATGCTACTCCCAGTGCACAAAAAGAAAACACTCAATACTTGTGCATAGTTTGTGTGTTTCACATTTTTTGTAAGGACTGTTATTCTTGAATGCTCTCAACATCCTATTTGGTAAAAATCTAAACTTTCCTCAAATCCACATAGTGTATGAAGATTCAAAAATTAAACAAACCATGGTTCTTTATTTCTTTTGGTTTGGTTGTGTCTCGGGGTTGGGGCGAGTTTGGAGGTAAGGATAGATCTATATTGCTCGAATTTTTCAAAAATACTATCAGGTGCATATCAAATTCTTCAAAATAGTACATTTTTGAAAAATCTGACACGAGAGCAACATCATTTCTAAAAAGTCCGTAAAAATGGATTTACCTATGAGAAAGAGCTCTTCTGAGCTCTTGAGCCAATAAAGTAGGGGCACTAAGGTGGGGCAAATGACCTTCAATATTCAACCAATGCACTGTATTCCGACCACCTAGGTGGTTCTTTAGGTACGTAGCCACTGATGCAGGTACAGAGTGGTCCCTTGCGGTCTGAAATATATGGCATGGAACTTTCACAAGGCCTAAAACTCCCCTCATGTCACTGTTAAAAACTGTTCTTGACACAAACAATGTTATGTCCGGTCTCATATTAAACAATGTCCTGCTAAATTCTCGTACTGCCGCCGGAACATCTGCTCCGACAGCTAACGGAGCAAAACCATTGACCCATGCCTCGTAATTTGCCTCCATTGCTGAAAATACTTTCTCTATTTCTCCTTGTTCAAATCCACCGTGGTAGTCTTCATCATTCAAGAACCTAACAAGAGTAATATTTTATTACGGATTTGGTGGAGATAAAAAGAAAAAGAGATCTCTTTTTAGTTCAGATAAGGATTCTTTAACATGAAAAGTCAACTGAGTGATCATAACATTCCTAAGCAAAATCCACGAATTTTGTCAAACAACCTTAGGTTAGGAAAATAAGATAAGTTAGTTTGACAAAAGTGCTCTTAACTTTATTGGGAATTGAGAAAAAGTAAAAGAAAACAATAAACAAAAAGACTACGTTAAATATTCCCATTTCTGAGTAGGCGCAACTCACTTTAACTTAGCTCTTATTTCTACTAAAATTAGCCGATCTAACTAGGTCGAATCATATTACATATACATAGGTAAAACATCTAAATATGCTCTAAAATTAGTCATCCATGTATTGTTTGCTTCAAAAATGACTCTGCCGTTAATGAGATGCATTACATATACAACAACAACAATATATCCAATATATCCAGTATAAGTGTGGTCTGAGAATAATAATATATACGCAAATCTTACTCTTACCTTATGAAATATAGGCGAAGTCAGAAAATTCAATAAGCGTATTTAAAATCTATTTTCTGACCAATAACAAATAGTAACATTTTACCCTATACGCAATTTAATTTTTCATCGAAGGGTGTTTAGTTGACCACACTTGGTTATACATAGCTTCGGCCCTATTATGAAGGTAGAGAGATTGTTTGAGGTAGACCTCGGTTCAAGGAAAGTACAATCACACCAATATAATAGTAATAAAGAACTACGGAAAAAACCTAATAATAACAACTAGAAAAATAATACTCCCGCCGTTCACTTTTAGTTGTTAAGTATTCTAAAGATAAATTTTCATTTTTACTTGTTACTTTTCTTATATCAAGAGAAAAATAATTTATTTTTTCTATTTTATTAATTACTTATTCTAATTCATTTCTAAATTCATTAAGACTATATAACAATTAATATAAATATTATGATAAATTATATATTTTATTTATTATTTTTTAATAGGCGTGCAACGACAAGCAAAAGTGAAGGGGAAGTAAAACAGAAGCAAACGAACATCACACATACTCTTAAATCTTAATCTCAAAAGGTGCTTCAACTGTCAAAATTATACATAAAAAAGTTATTTTAAATGCCATGAGGACTAAATTTACCACAACTCATTTACCCCTTCTAATTTCTCCCATATTGCCAATTTCTATCCATAACTTCCCCCTATTTCTACAAATTATACACTACTTTTTAACTATTCCAAGTTGAAATTGGTAAAAAGTTAATGAATTTTACCTGGGAGAAGCACCGATGAGGATGAGTTTGGAGAAGAGTTCAGGGCAGCGAATGGAGGCGAGAATTCCGATCATGGCGGAGACAGAGTGACCAACATAAGCACAACGATTAATACCAAGAGCATCAAGAATATGAAGGAGGTCATCGACATAAGGGTCAAGTGTAGTATAACGTCGGAAATCGAAGAAATCAGGATTCACACTGCCGGCACAGACAAGGTCGTAAAGAACAACACGGTAATCTCGGAGAAAAAAAGGAAGAATTCGATTCCAAGCTGATTGGTCTGTTCCAAAGCCATGAGCTAACACCAAAAATCTCTCACCTGAACCTACGACTCGTACGTTCAGAGCATCCAAAAGTGTCTGACCCATTTTGAGTTTGCCTTCTTTTTTATTGGAGGAAAAATGAAGAATATGTTTTGGGTTTTTGTAGGGGCTTAGAAACTCCAAAGACTGTACTTAAACTTTTGTACTCTTTTTCTTTTTCTCGTTTGTTTAATATTTGGCCAACTTTTGTTGGGTAGAAGTTGTGTGATGGAAAAGTCTTGTGGAGGGGTGTGGTATTTATAACGGTACGAAGAGACAGCTACTTTGGATGTATTTTAATGGATAAAGGAATTTGACAAAAAATAGCACAATATTTGGATAGCAAATTAGTCCTATAAATATATACATTAAAGCAGTTTAAGATCTTATATCTATCAAAATTAAAAATCAGATAATAAGGAGAAATGAATGATAAAAAGTCCTTCCAATGATTTTTTTTTTTTTCCAATTTAGACAGTTTACGTGCTTCTCGCATACCAATTTAGATAGCTAATGTGCTTCCAACGTGCAAATTACGTAAAAGATAACGATTATGTGTTTAAACAAAATAGAAACCAAAGTGCTCATTGTGGATGAACATAATGACTAAAATTGTTCAAGTGTATGTGTTAAAGGATTATTTAAGGCCAATACCAAACATAAGAAATTACTAGTATGTGACACCTTTCAAGTGGACGTCCGTAATATGGTTGTACTTTATCTGGCTCTATGCCTTGGATTGTTGTCTGATGTCAGTGACTCGTCTCTTGGCTACAATTTAATCCAGTGTATCATCGTTTATTCTAGACCTTAGACATTAGATTATTCATCTTTGAAAGCTATACAAGGAGTAAGTCAAGAATTTTGTTTTTACTTTTAGGACAGTTCAACTGTTACTTTCTTTGAATCTTAAGACTAGAAATGCATTTTAAGAACTTCTAAATTTACCATTATGTCATTCTACCGTAATAAACCTTATATCTGAAATCTAAATTCATATTTTATAAGCACAATGAATTCAAAACTGAAAACATTAAAGATTGAAATTATTAATTTAAATTTTGAATTTACATTTAACTTAATCATCTTTCATTAGTAGATTTGTTTGATGACTGGGATTCAGAATCTACATTTGGCGAGGATAGCTTGTGAGAGAAAGAAAGTAAATACTAGCAAAATACAACAACAAACAACAAAGAATAACATATCCAGTGTGATTCCACATATGGAGTCTGAGAAGAGTAGGGTATACGTAGATATTATATTCATATGCGGATAAAGGATTTAAACTTTATGGGCTCAATCTTTGAGGTATTTATTATTGAACATATTACATTTTAAAATTAAGGGTTCAGACTCACTATGCGTTGCAATTTTAATAAATTTACTCTAAATTAATACTCTGCATAAAAAATACTGGATTCAGACAAACCCAATATTATAACACTATATACGTCTCTCTTACTCCTACACACCTTGTGCGAGAAAAATACAAAAAACAAACACTCCTAAATATTAGTGTGGAAAGATAAAGCCAAATACTACAAATCTCCTTGTGACTCATATTGACGGTGATGAAGCATAAGACCACGAGGTGTGTGCTGTCATTTATCAAACCAACTATATTGTCTACATCCAGCAGCTTCCTCATAAATTAGCATTGCATTCACTCTTTCTCTCACCAAACAAACACGTCATTTTCTTCCAAAATATGCCCGTAGTAAGGCTAGAGGACAATAGTAGAGAGGTCCCAAGAGAATACTTATCTACAAAATTTTCCAATATCTCGTCTTCACAATCCTTGTATCGATTAAAATCTACCACTCAAAGCTGGTCTTAGGACTTGCCCCAACATAAGCTTCGCCTTACAAGTCAGCATGCATTCATTAGTACTACTATACTACTATGCTTTTTCTGCTTCTTCACCTCCTTATTTACTACAGTGCGTATGTCCTTTCTTAGGGGCACGTGACCTGGACCAATCTCGGTCATCTCTATAGATGGTTTCTCACCAGATTCTCGTAAAATTTAACTTTGATATGAAAATTTCAGGTTGTAATTCAAGCTTTTTATTCTCAAAGAAAGTTATATTTTTGGGTCGGTGATTAGAGTAGTTTCTCTCACAATGACATTTCAGCGAACAAGAGGTTACAATTTGAACTGTAATGTCACAAGCTCGAATATCATTGACCATAATTTGAACTTTGAATAATATAAAGAGTTTGATCTAAAAGGCAGTTCGGTGCACGAAATATTCTGCGTTCACGTAAGATTTGAGGAAGGCCGCACTCCAAGAGAGTATGATGTAGGCAGCGTATTCTGATGCAAACAACAGTCGCTAATTTCATGATTCGAATCCGCGATTTATATATCATACGGAGATATACTTATCGTTGCTCTAAGGCTCCCTTCCGGCCTATTAGCTATGTAAAACAAAGAGGACCGCATTAAAGGTTTAACGTACTATCAGGCCAACTTATACATGTCCCCTTCCATGTATGCTTAATTCTTGTGCAGCTTCTTATCCTTATTTACTAACAGCGTTTATGCCCATTCTTATGAGTTGGGAGCACGTAGCTAGCGTGGACCAATCTCGCTTCATGTCTTTAGCTGGTTTTCATCCACATTCTCGTAAAATATTTGTTACTATAATCATGATCGTAGTTCATCCTGGTAAATTAGGTTAGAAATTTATGAAACAAGTAATATTTTTTGATGAATATTGTTACAAATACAATGAGCTTTTATCGCTACATGTTGATCTAGAAAACAAACATTATCTCTAAGTACAATAATAATTTAAAATTCAAAATTTACATTACATATTTATCATGTCCCCTCAAGCGATGCATGCTCGGGAAGAAATAAAGAGCTTGTTGTGCAAAAATAATAATCGCGGTGAAGGAAATGCCTTGGTTAATAAAGCTGCAAGTTGGTCTTGACTAAGGACATAATGAACTCGAAGAATACCAACGATAACTTTTTCACGAACAAAATGAAGATCAATCTCGACATGCTTGGTACGAGTGTGTTGAACAGGATTCTGTGCCAAGTATATGCTGCTAATATTGTAACAGAAAATTATGGAAGGTGAAGAAGAATAAACATGAAGTTCCGTTAAAAGAGAATGTAACTATGTGATTTCGGCAGCCTCGTGAGCAACTGCACGATATTCAACTTCAACACTTGATCGGGAAACAACTTTCTTCTTCTTAGAGAACCATGAAATAAGATTCAGGCCAAGGAAGATACAGTAGGCCGAAGTGGATCGACGAGTTATAGAGAAACCAGTCCAATCTGCATCACTATAACAGTGTAAACTGTCAATAAAACCACCGAAAATAAATAAACCGTGACTCAATGGACCACACAAATATGGCAAAATTCTTTTGACGGCAGTATAGTGGATGTCTAAGGGAGAATGCATAAATTGAGATATTTGATTAACTGCAACGGCAATGTTTGGATGGGTAAATTTCAAGTATTGAAGACCACCAACAAGACTCTATAAAGTGTAGGATCAGAAAAAAGGGAATAATCATCCGAATACAGTAGAGACTTAGGAGAAGAGGAGTTGAAACTGGTTTGGAAGAGAGCAAATTTGCACGACCAAGGAGTTCTTTCACGTATTTGGACTGAGATAGAAAATAACCTCCATCACGAGCAGTTACAGAAACACCAAGAAAGAAATTAACCAATCCTAAGTCATTCATTGAAAACTCGAACTTAAGAGTCAGAATTAAATATTGAAGTAAAGCAGTAGAAGAGGCAGTAAGGAGAATATCATCAACATATAGTAGAAGAATAACAATGTCTGAGCTATGTTTATAAATAAAAAGAGAGGGATCATACAAGCTATTTTGAAATCCAGTACTTAAAATAAAAGAAGTGAACCGATGGAACCATGCCCTAGGGGCTTGCTTTAAGCCATAAAGAGCTTTTTTCAACCGACAAACATGGTGAGGAAATTGTGGATGAATAAAGCCAACAGGTTGTTTCATGTATACTAGTTCGTTAAGATTGCCATGCAAGAAGGGGTTCTTAACGTCTAATTGATGAACATGACATTGCTTAGATGCAGCAAGCGCAAAAATAGTACGAACGGTTACTAGTTTCACCACAGGACTAAATGTTTGATCATAATCTAGTCTTTGTTGTTGTTTGTAGCCTTGGGCCACAAGACGAGCCTTAAAACGCTCTAGAGAACCATCAGATTTTTGTTTAATACGATAAACCCAACGACAACCAATAACATTGGCAGTAGGTGGTGCAGGCACAAGATCCCAAGTGCGGTTGGCTATAAGAGCATTGTATTCTTCGGCCATTGCACGTCTCCAATGAGGTGATTTGTTAGCTTCCGTAAAAGAAGTTGGTTCAGGTAGTAGTGATGAAATGTGAGAGATTAAGATGGAAGAATGCGAGGCTTAAGAGAGCATGTTTTCTTGCGAGTGATCATGTGATATGTTTTAGTATTAGAGAAAGATATATGTGGAATTTGAGGTTGAGAAACAGAAGAGTCACGGCGTTGAATTGGAGATATGTTGGTGGTTTAGTGGGTGAACGTGAGATAGTATGGTTAGGGGTGGATGAAGGAGTGACTTGTCCAACATTTGAAGGAGAATCATATGTGTTACATTATGCACAATTGAAGTAGTGTTAGGAGTGTTTTGTCCGGTTGGCAAAGAAGTTTGATTCCTTCCAGAAGAATCAAAAATATTATTTGTATTCCTAGAATTTATTAGATTAGGAGATAGGGTTGCCATAAGATAGGAGGTAAAGTAGAAATAGGAGAATAAATTCCAACACTTGTAGGAGATAAGAAATGGAAATATTTTTCAATATCTCCATGCTGAAAATTAGGAGATATGATTGAGGTTAAAGAAGGATTAATATTAATTAAAGAGGAAAGTTTAAAGAGAGTAGAATTTCTAGATTCAGGTAAAGTTGAGGAGAGAAGATGCGGATAAGGAAAGATATCCTCATTGAACCTAACATATCTAGATATAAATATTTTATTGCTGGATGGATCAAAACATATGTATCCTTTGTAGTTACATGGATAGCCAAGAAAGATACAATGCTTAGAACGAGGACTCTAACTCGTGGGATGAATAGTCGAGTAAGTTTGGGTAACATGAACAACCAAAGACGTGTGGATGATTGTACGTAGGAGGCTTGCCGAAAAAGAACTTCAAAGGGAGTCTTAAAATGAAGTTTAGATAAAGAAAGAATATTTAAAATATGGACAGCAGTGTGCAGGGCTTCTACCCAGAATCGAGAGGGAAGTGATGCCTGAAATAATAATGAACAGATCATATTTAAAATAGTACGATGCATGCATTCAGCTTTGCCATATGCGAAGTAAAACACCATTATCATCAAGGAATGATCGAAAAGCTTGAAGTTTAACAAACTCAGCAACCCCGTCATTGAAATGCTTTTAATTTTGTAGAAAACTGGGTCAATACATAGGCATAAAACTGCTTACATATATTGAAAACATCAAATTTACACTTGAGAGGAAAAACCCATGAAAACTACGTGAAATCGTCATGAAATAAAATATAATATCGAAATACAGTAAAAGAAAGAACAGGAGAGGTCCAAATATCACTATGAATTAACTGAAATGGAGATGAAGAAAAGAACAAGAATCCATAAATGGCAATTTTTGGTGCTTGCCAAGTTGACAAGCATTACATAAATTGTCCAAAACCTTTAAATGCAGAACAAGGTAACCGATTGACCCTAATTAAACTAGCTAAAATAGCTGAGCTTGGATGTCCTAAACGACGATGCCAAAGAATTGGAGAGACATGCGCAGCAGCAAAAGTAGGACGACGAGTTGCAGCAAAGCCATACGAAGAAGAAGTAAGGGCATAAAGTGGTCTAGAACTATTGCACCGAAGGAGAGGCCTCTTCGTCTTGAGTTCCTTAATGAAAAAACCGAAAGGATCAAATTCCATAGAACAATTATTATCCGAAACAAATTTACGAACGCTTAGTAAATTGGTGGAAAGATAAGGAGCAACTAAAATAGCTCTAAGGGAAAAAAGAGAATCAGAAGTAGAGAAAATACCATGTCCAGTGTAGGAAATAGGGAGTTGAGTTCCATTACCCACAACTATACGATCTGAGCCATTATATGGAGTAACAGAGGATAAATTGGATGCATTTGGAGTCATGTGAGACAATGCTCCACTGTCTACAAACCAAGAGGCATCACCAGGTGAAGAAAATGAGCAGTTAGAACTAATATCTAAGATAATGGCCTTAGAATTTAGAGTAGGACAATCACGAGCAATGTGGTATGGCGGATAGCAGAGTTAGCAATAAAGCGTCACATTACTAGGTTGAGATGGATTGAAAGCAGCAGGATAAGAAATTGGAAGAGGACCTAAGATGGAAGGAAGACGGGGACGCGGAGTGAACTATTGAGGCCCAACATTAAAAGATTTGGTATTCCCTTGAGTATAGCGACCTCGACCTCGACCACATCCACCATTAGAATGGCGCCCACCATTGTTATGACGACCACGTCTACGACCATAAGAGGGAGATGATTGCTGCTTGGACATAAAAGAAGTGGTGGAATTATTCGAAGTAGAATTAGAGAGACTACTTAATTGGGCTTCATGAAGAAAAAGTAGGGAGCGTGCTTCAACAAAGGTAGGAAGAGGAACACGAGTAGAGATAGAGATGCTCACAGACATATATCCTGGAGTTAATCCAGAAATTATTTATAGAACAAAATCAGATTCAGAGATTAGATTACCTATGGACGTCAACGCATCTGCAATGGATTTGAGACGATGGACATATTCATTAATTGAAAGGTTACCTTTCTTAAGGTTATAAAACTGGACTTTGAGTTGAAGTGTTCGAGAACTAACTTAATCGCGAAATAATTGCTCGATTTGAAGCCATGCGTCTCTAGAAGTGAGAGAATGATTTGGCTTGATAATAGCTTGAAGAATCTCTTGGGAAATTATTACTTGAATCCATGAAAGAACAATGGAGTCAAGTTGAATCCATTGTTGAAAGGAAGGGTTCTGGATAAAGTTACCATCATCATGAAGAATAGTAGGCTCATGACAGGGAAAACTTCCATCAATAAAGTCATAGACACCATGACCTTTGAAGACGGGTAAGAAAAGTTCTCTCCATAACATGTAATTTTATAGTCAAGAATATTAGGGACAAGATTTTTAATGCTTGAGATCGGAATAGCAGAGGGAGACGATGGAAGAATGAAGGAAGCATTAATGATGGAGGCCGGGAAGAAGGAGATGATTCAGTAGAGGTGTTGGAAGCCATGAGTCAACAAAGGAGAGAAAACTTAAACTTCTGATACCATAAAACAAGTAATATTATTTGATGAATATTATTACAGATACAATAAGCTTTTATAGTTATATATTGATCTAGAAGATAAACATTATCTTTAAATACAATAATGATTTAAAATTCAAAATTTACATTACATATTTATCAATTTAATTTTTCTTTATTCTCGAAGAACGTCTTTTTCTGTTAGTGATTAAAAGTGATTTTTGTCTAAACGAGACCTTTCATTGGATAACAGGTCATCCTAGAACACACTTTGAATTTCAAACAGTATAAAGAGTTGAAATCGCATTGCGTAACACAGAGGGTTAACAGAAAAGAAAAGAAAGTACTCCTCATCAGGCCAACTTGTACACTTCCACTCCCAATTAGTTCTATCAAATTGTGACCAATCATCAGCTATTTAGTTCGAGTGACTGTAACATTACATTTGGTTCCTAGACTGAAACATCATTCTCAAAGAAGAATTTTCTTTTAGTTTTTTAGTGTGATTGAACAAGTTATCCGAGAGAGAGGTGGACGTACATGGTAAGAAAATGGTTTATCAGCGCTTATAAATTTCGATAAAAACCTTATATATATTCTTACAAATGTCTTCAAAAAATAATTAAATATTGACAGAGGGCCCTACCAATCTTTATGAGCATAAACTCATGTTGACCGTCCAATCTTGAATCTGCTTCTAATCCGAGAGTAGCACGAAATTAATGAGGATTGAGTACATCAACAAGTCCAGAAAGAAATGGGCGATGAATGCGGCAATAAGAAAACAAGATGGACCACAGAGTATATTCTCATTTCTTCTTTTGGAGGGACCTATACATATAATTTGAAGACAACCTCGAATATATATAGTGAAAATTGCAGTTGAATCAGATTCTTGTTTGTATGAACTCCAGCTCTTTCTCTTTATCTGTTGCTTATACATATCTCCGATTGGAGAATCTTCATGTCGAAAATGATACATCAATCATAAATCCATCTACGTCTTCTTTTAGCCTTTTCTAGCCCTGATTTTGTCACTTCTCACAATTTGATCAAATTATCCTTTTTTGGAATAAAAGTGATCTCTTTAATTTTTGACAGGTGGGCTTAAGTGTGACATTGATCTAAAGAAATTCTAGGATTAGAATTGTATTGGGTAAAGTACTTACACATGGATACGGGTCAGGGCCAGCCCAGTTAGAAAGAAGTATAACTCAAACATCCGGTTCACGGGCAAAGAAGACATGAGACCGGATAAAGACTCGACCGGACTGAGACCTGATCGAAGCCGGATTCGACCGAAGTGGGAAGCATCATGGAACCGGATACCGGGTTCAAGATGGGTAAGTAACTCATCACCGGATATATCGCCATTAGTAATTGTCTCAACCTTTTCAGCTATCACCAACGCGGTTTGGGGAGATTCTGTTACGGATTTTATGGGATTTATCTCATAAAATCCGCCATTTCCTTATTTGAAATAATGGTTGTAACCTATAAAAAGGGATTTTGACCCACAACTTGGGCCATCTCGGAATCATCCACAATATTACTCTCTCTTTAATCCTCATTCAGTTGCTATTGTCACTTTGACAGCTCTTTGTTATTTCTTTCAGAATCAACAGTTGAATCTTTCTTTCTCAGTATTGGAATTATTTATCTTAGAGTATCAATCAGTTTTACGGATCCTTAGCATCACGAACAAATTCAATTGTTATCCGATTTTCAGGGTAAATAGTTTGGCGCCCACCGTGGGGCTAAGGATATTAGTAAACTCTTGATACGTCCTCCAAAAACACAATTTTACACTTATTCTTTACGAAAGTCTTCTTCCTTTTTTGTGGGATATCAGGTCTAAGAAATGGCTACCAACAACGAATCCAACCGTCAAAACAGAGACGACATAATACCCGAACAGGAAGCGCCCGTAGACGTCAACTCTCAAGTGGCACTTAACGCTGACCAAGCGTCAGGCTCGTCACATAGCATCAGAGGCGAAAACAATCCGAGAGTACAGCAAACCGGAGAAGAAGCGATCAGTTTAAAAATGATATTCGACATGCTTCAAGCTCAGCAAGTAGCTATAGCCCAACTGCAAAACCGGACCCAGGATCCGGTCAGAACAGATGATGTCCCTCCAGCGGCTACACCAATAATCGCGGAACCGGCCTCAGTGCAGCCGAATGAAAACGGGTCGGAGGCTAATCCCGCAATTCTTAAAATGCTGGAGGAATTAACTAAGCGAATCGAGAAGGGAGAGAAGAAGATCGAGACATATAACTCGAGGGTGGATCAGATACCGGGGGCACCTCCGGTTTTGAAAGGACTGGACGCCAAAAAATTCGTGCAAAAACCGTTTCCGTCCAGTGCTGCTCCCATGCCAATTCCGAAAAAGTTTAGAATGCCCGAGATCCCAAAGTACAATGGGACTTCGGATCCAAACGAGCATGTGACGACTTACACTTGCGCGATAAAAGGAAACGATCTCGAAGACGACGAGATCGAGTCGGTCCTGCTAAAAAAGTTCGGAGAAACATTATCTAAAGGAGCGATGACGTGGTATCATAATCTACCGCCGAATTCTATTGATTCATTTGCGATGTTAGCTGACACATTTGTAAAGGCCCATGCAGGGGCGATTAAAGTGGAAACAAGGAAATCAGACTTGTTTAAAGTCAGACAGCGCGATAATGAGACACTTAGGGAATTTGTATCTCGATTCCAAATGGAGCGGATGGACCTCCCTCCGGTCACGGATGATTGGGCGGTCCAGGCCTTCACGCAAGGATTGAATACCAACAGCTCGGCAGCTTCAAGACAGCTCAAACAAAGTCTGATCGAGTACCCGGCCATCACCTGGGCCGATATCCACAACCGATATCAATCGAAGATCAGGATAGAAGACGACCAAGTCGAAGCAAGATCCGGTTCGTCATATGCAGTCCGTAATTTGGATCGAGTACGAAGGGATAACTTTAGGGAACCGGGGTCAAGCAGAGATAGGCACCGACCTCACCCGGAGGACCGAGCCATCGCGAGGGGCCCTAAGTTCACAAAACAGGAAAACAGG
>MCJB01007435.1:0-101838 GCA_002018475.1 Nicotiana obtusifolia
CGGGGATTCAGGTCTTTGCACGATGTATCGAAAGCACTTTTTGCTAAGCTATGGTGGAGATTTAGGACTACAAAAACATTGTGGTCTAATTTCATATGGAACAACTACTGCAAGAAAGAAATACCTACTGTTGTGCAGTTTAGGGGAGGATCACATGTCTGGAAACAGATGATACTTGCTCGAGAAAATGTAGAACATGAGATATTGTGGGAATAGAAAAGAGGAACAACTAGTATATGGCATGAGAACTGGATAGGTCTGGGTGCTCTATATCGTGTTGTCGAAGATGACTTTCACATACAAGAAGAACTCCAAGATGTAGCAGAATTGAGACAAGAAGGAGCATGGAATGATCAATTGTTGGATCAACTGTTACCTGAAGACATAGCCACACATGTGAAGGTGAATGTTGAGTATCATGAAGCTGATAATGGATGGGATAAACCATACTGGATGCCTAATCCATCAGGGAAGTTTTCAGTAAGAAGTGCTTGGCAGTTTCTGAGGCATCGAGCCGATCCAAATGAGGAGTTTAGTTTGATATGGACTAAACGACTGCCATTTAAGATTTCTTTCTTCCTGTGGAGATTGTGGAGGCAGAAGATATTGTCGCATCTAGATGTTGGTGCTGTCAACACCCTCAAGAGGAAATAATTAATCACATATTTCTGAGTAGTCCTACTGCTGTGAAGGTATGGAAAATATTTATGGGAGCTGCTGGGATCATAGTTCCTTTGGTGGAAGTGAAGCAAGTAATAAGAAGTTGGTGGAATGCAAAGTGTTGTCCCAAGTTGAAGCCACTATATCAAGCATCCCCTGCTGTCATTACATGAGAATTATGGAAGAAAAGAAACAAGGGTAAACATGGGGGCAGTGTATCATCGAATAGAGTATGTCATGAAGTTAACAAGACCCTGTATTACTTAGCAAAGAGTAGATATCCATGGTTAACTAATATACCTATGTTATGGCCTGACATGATATAGTACTTTGATGCATACAGCCCAGTGTTGATGACAAAGATAATAGTTTGGCATTTCCCATTTCGAGGGTGGTATAAATGTAATACTGATGGAGCTTCGAAAGGCAATCCTGGGCCTAGCTCCTATGCATTCTGTGTGAGGAATGATAAGGGGGATTTTATATATGATAAGGCAATTGATATTGGTGTGACTACAAACATGGTGGCTGAAGCTAAAGGAATATTGCAAGGATTACAATACTGTGTTGAGCAGGAGTTGCATTCATTAGTACTGGAAACTGACTCTTTGGTGTTAAAGAAGGTGATAGATTGAGAATGGGATACACCTTGGTCGATCAGTTCAGAGATGAAGAAGATCAGGAAGATGATGGAACATTTTAATGTGATTGTGCAGCATGTGCTAAGAGAAGGCAATACAGTGGCAGATTTTTTAGCTAACATGGTTTTTTTTCTTTTGCAGGTACTTTACAGTTAAGATCATTTTCTGACTTACCAAGTGCAGGAAGAAGGATCATTAACCTAGACAAATCTCAAACACCAAACTTAAGGATCAGAATTGCCAAGAGAAGAGCTCCAGATTGATGGTTGATTATCAAACACCTAAACAGTGGCCTAGCTGCAGGATAATCCATTCAGTATTAGAGCATTATCCAGTGGTATTAGCATGTTATTATTCTCATTCTGGAGATGTGATAATGCTGTATGGACTTTATGCTATAAGTCATTGTTTCCCGAGAGGAGAAATAGGTCAAATGTTATATATAGTCGATCATGATTCTGTTACTTTTCAAGATGAGAGGTTACTACACCATGATGCCAAGATGACATCCTTCAGATGTTGGATCGTTGAGACTAACATAGAAGGGTGGATGAAGCTTGAGCAATATCAAAGATACTCTATCGAGGTTAATCAATTGAGGACAATGTTGAAGATTGTTCGAAAAAAGACTCTTGAAGACATATTAATTAACATGGACACCAGTCTATCGAGGGTGGATTATCAAACACTTAATTAGTGGTTTAGGTACAGTACTATCTATATGATATTAGAACACTATTCAGTGGTATTAGCATGTTATCATGCTCAGTTTGGAGGTGTGATAATGTTGTATGGAAAGTATAAGATTAATCACTGTTACATAAGGAGAAAGCTGGATCAAACAGTAAGCACAATCGAGGATGATATTGAGTGTGATCGACATCAGAAGGGGACATTGTTACAGGTCTATATCGAGAGGACATTTTTCATATTTTGGGAACTTTGGTTCTAACATAGGAAAATGGATAATTCTTGTGATAGATCGAAGTGTGGTTAAGGAATATATGCTAGTTCGAAACCATAAAATCGAGGTGATACTTTGCAGGTAGATCGTTACTATTTGGTTACAATATTATGTTTGAAAGCATTGTCAATCGAAGTCATTGCTGTTGTAATCAAGCTTCACAATCATGTCTGTATCGAGTACACAATGTTGAAGATCGATATCATCAATTTGAAGACAAGAATTCGAAGTCACACCAGTTTATCGAGGTCATCTAAGTTCACTTCGAAATCAGATCGAAGTCATATTGTTCAAATTACTCGAAGTCAATTCCTACAAGCACGTCAATAGTGGAATACCTGCAAAAAAATTCATATAGCATTAAAGCATTATCCAGTGGTATTAGCATGTTATCATGCTCAGTCTGCAGGTGTGATAATGTTGTATGGAGAGTATCAAGCAGGCTGCTATTTCATAAGTCATAATATCGATGTCATCTTGTTGAAGAACGATGTTAGTGAGCAAGATATAAGTGTAGTCAGTTATATCTATGCTCGAGGTCAAGTGTTGAGGGTAGATCGAAGTCATGTCTGTTGCAATCGAGCCTCACACTTGTTCGATTTCAGATCGAAGTGTTAGCTCGAAGACATGCTGCTGAAAGTTCGATGCTACAGATAGCAATTTGAGCTACAGTCTCGAAGACTCCTGAAGATCGATGTTATATGTGGTCCAGTTCGAGATCACAGTGCTTGTTAGTCGAAGTCATGCCAACCTATATAGGGTATACTAAGTCATAGCAGGTGATCAAGGGTATATGCTGAAGATCATATCGAAAACATATTTGCGAAGTTACAATTTAGAACTCATTGTCAACTACAACAGTCAACAGTAGGGAACTAATGCCACAATATGAAGGAAGTTGAAGATTCAAGTTTGGCATGTCCATTGGAACGCAAAACTTGGCGCCTGGTGAGAGCATTAGAGGTGCTACGTTGAGGTTTTGCACTTGGTGGGTGAATACACATGCCTTCATATATGGAGAATTGGTTGCACTACGAGTTGTAATAGTTAGTATTTCATATTTTATTAGATCTAGAAGTAGTTTAGCATCATTTTAATTTCATGACATTTTGTAAACGTTTTTTTTATTGCTTTATATATATATATATATATATATATATATATATATATATATATAAACTCTAGGTAACCAGCCTTGAGGTCTATTTGCTAAAAAAAAAAAAAAAAAGAAAAAAAGGCTGGTGGAGCTACTGCCTGTTTTGATATCTCAAGAACAAGCAGGTTTTATAAAAGGGAGAACCATAGCTGAAAATGTACTTTTAACACAAGAAATCATCACAGACATTCGACTAAGAACAAAAGTTGGGCCAAATGTTGTAATCAAGCTTGATATGGCAAAAGCTTTTGACAGATTATCATGGCTTCCTGACAAACACATTAAGGAAAATAGGATTCTCTGAGATATTCATTGGAATAGTATATGATATTATTGGAAACAATTGGCAGTCAGTGCTCATAAATGGACAGACACATGGCTTCTTCAAATCTTCAAGAGGGGTCAAACAAGGTGATTCATTATCACGCACCCTTTTCATTCTTGCAGCTGAAGCTTTATCTAGAGGCTTGAATGTTCTGCACCTAAACTTATACTTCTGTAGCTTTAGACTGCCTAAATGGAGTCCAAAAATAAACCACCTGTCATATGCAGATGACACAATCATATTCTCCTCTTCTGATGCCACTTCATTACAATTGATAATGGAAGTTCTGTATGCATATGACACTACATCTGGGCAGCTGGTAAACAAAGCCAAATCTACAGTATATATGCATCATTCTGCCAACCAGGAAGTAGTTACAGAGGTGGAAAGGATCACTGGCATGGGAAGGTAGGACTTCCCTTTTACATACCTTGGATGTCCCATCTTTTACTCTAGAAGGAAGTTGGAATACTATCAAGGATTGATCAACAAAATACTTGATAAGTTGCAGTCTTGGAAAGGAAAACTACTTTCAATAGGAGGCAGGGTAGTGTTGATCTCACATGTACTTGAGAGAATGTAATTATATCTGCTCTCTGCTGTCAGCCAACCAATCTATGTCATCAACAAACTACACAAGCTATTTGCACAATTCTTCTGGAGCAGCACAATTGGAGGATTTAGTAAACACTGGTCATCATGGAATTCTTTATGTATGCCCTTTGACGAGGGTGGAACAGGCTTCAGATCACTACATGATGTATCTAAAGCTCTGTTCTGCAAACTGTGGTGGAACATCAAAACCAAGCCAAGCCTTTGGTCTGCCTTTATGGGTCAGAAATACTGTAAGAAGCTGAATGCAATAATAGTACCATGGAAAAGAGGATCACATGCTTGGAGGAAGATGTTGGACTGTAGAGACATCATAGAACACCAAATTACCTGGCATCCAAAAATGGGATCCTCATTATTCTGGTTTGACAACTAGACTGGTTTGGGAGCAGTGTACTCAGTTCAACACCCCAGCTTCAGAACCAACAGCAGCAGTCATCCAGCAACAACACAATTTCGAAAGTCACAAACAGCCAGCTCAACAATCAAAACTCAACAGGAAGATGGAAGCAACACAGTATTTAGCTGTCAAGAATTCAAGGCACAAACAACACCAATGTCTAGTCACATGGAATTCTCTAATAGACATCTTTAACTGGGCTTTCCTTGCACTCAAGGCCAAAGCAAACTTAAAGATAGCTCATATTTTTTGTCACTTTTTTTGGGAACTCTCGACACCCCTAATAGTTGTCAAACGTATATATAAGGGACCACATCCTTCATCTACTTGGTATAAATAGGAACAAGTGTACATTTTTGTATAGCTGACCTAGAAAAATCTCACTTCGTTTTTGTACATACGATTGTCTATCAATATAAAATAGAAAATCGTTGCACCGCCATTGGTCAAAGTCCTCACTACTATCTAGGTACAATTAGTTATCATTCTAAGATAACTAAGAGTACATGCATTTTCTTTTGGGAGGTAAGGTTTACGTCCCCTCCACTTTTGTACTTTGTTTATATTAATAAAAATTATATATTAAACAAAAAAAAAGTCTCCAGTAGGTGTCATGTCAACGCTCATTTTCCCTTTCCCACATGTGAGTTAAAATTTAAGCAAAATAGATATAATTGTTCCAAAAATATGTCAATAAATACAACTTATAACTCATTAAACAATGGGGTTGAAAAGTCACAACCCTTAACGAAGAGTTGTGAGTTATGGATATGGATTTTAAAATAAGATAAATGATTAAAATGAAAGAAAAGGTCAAAAAACTGATAAAATGATAAATAGGATTCCCACACTATGGAAGATGCCACATCATCTTGTCAAGTCCCTCAATATATATATATATGTGTGTGTGTGTGTGTGTGTGTGTTGTATGTATATAGATTGTTTCCTGTTAGTTTCACATTCATACTTGTACAAGTTATTAAGACTAGTAGGTGTCTTCTCCCTTGTCACTGCTCCACCGAGGTTAGTTTTGATACTTACTGGGTACCACCGTCATGCCATGCTTTCGGCATATTTTGTGTAGATCCAGGTACTTCGGAGCTTGTTGATAATTAGCTAGCTAATCAGGCATTAATGTGGAGATTCAAGGTATACCCGCTATCGCGTTCACAAGCCTCGGAGTCACCTTGTGAAGTTATTTTGTATAATTTGTTTCTATTCCGGAACAATTGTACTTAGAAGTTTCCTAGTGAACTCAGTAGAACTTATGAGTTGTACTACCGGCTTTTAGGAATGTTATGTATCTATCTTGAATTGTTGGCTTATTATAGAAAATTTCTGTTTCATACTTAATAGCTATTTGGTTAAAATCTGTTATTAAATCAGTAAGTGTTAGTCTTACTTAGTCTTAGAGACTAGGTGCCAGCATGACATCCTATGGAGAAAAATTGGGGTCGTGACATTATGCCATGAAGTTTGGTAGGTGAAACGGATAATGAAATTTTGGAAAAAATTTTGAAAATCTTTTATCTTATGACAAATGTCGTCGTTCCGGATTATGACATGTTTTAGGAAGTCCTTCAGGTGCGAACATTGTTTCTGGAAGATTCTGTCCTGTTGCTGTCAATCCTCCAAGATGTTGCTGATGATGTGGCTACTTGTCGTCGTGATTGCGTCCTAATCTAAACTAATGCGTTACGAAAATAGTTCACGGGTAATGATAAAAGAAATATGATGATGATGACCGAGTCTGACCCAGGCAGCCTATGTATCTAAATGGAATCAGGTCAAAACGTAGTTTGGTTATAATAGATGCAAAATGATGAGATTAAAAAACAATATAAGGTGGTCGAGTCTGAAATAGTCTACCTACGTATCCAAATGGAATCAGGCTAGAACGTAGTTCAATTACAAAAGATGACTGAATCTGATGAGGATTGCTTGCGCATTCCTTCCAAAGGAAATCATGTCGTATCGTAGTTCCGCGTACATACAAACATGGCATTTGGATTTCCTATTAAAAAAAGAAGGGGGGATAGAGAGAAACTGGACCCTACGTGGGTTGCCTATGTATCCCTCCATGGGGAGTCATGCCGAGCGTAGTTCTCTTACAACAAAAACCTAACTCTACTGTCTTCAAACATAGTATCTCTTGAATGCGCCTGAGTTAATAGGCTTCGTCCTGACTCTTCCGTCCATCTCTGCCAAGATCAAATCTCCTCCCGACAACACTCGATGGACCACGTAAGGACCTTGCCAATTCGGCACAAACTTTCTCTTGGCTTCTTCTTGATGAGGGAATATTTTCTTCAAAACCAACTACCCCGATATAAATTGTCGAGGTTTGACCCTTATGTTGAATGTGTTGACCATCCTATTTTGATACAACTGATCATGGCATATTGCATCCATCCTCTTCTCATTAATGAGTATGAGTTGCTACTGCCTGACCCGTATCCATTCTGCATCGTCCAACTTGGCTTCTTGAATGACTCTCAAGGACGGTATCTCGACCTCTGCGGGTACCATAGCTTTAGTGCCATACTCCAACATGTATGGCATTGCCCCAGTGGATGTCCTCACGGTGGTCCAATAACCTAGTAAAGGAAAAAGATATTTTTTCATGCCATTGCATATGATTGTCCACTATGTTTCATAGAATCCTTTTGATGTTTTTGTTGGCTGCATCAACTGTTCCATTCATTTGTGGTATGTAAGCTGTAGAGTTACGATGGATAATTTTGAACCTCTCGCAAATTTCTCTCTTGAGATCACTGTTGGGATTAGCTGCATTTTTAGTGATGATTGACTCGGGTATCCCAAACCGGCAGACTATGTTGTTATGGACAAAATTTGTCACTACTTTCTTCGTGACGGCCTTGTATGTAGAAGCTTTGACCCATTTGGTGAAGTAATTAATTGCTACCAAGATAAAACGGTGTCCATTTGATGCAACAGGCTCTATAGGTCCGATTACGTCTATGCCCCAAGCAACAAATAGCCAAGGCTAACCTATTATGTTCAGCTCATTAGTTGGAACCCGAATGAAATCCCCCTGGATTTGGCACTAGTGACACATCTGCACATAGCAGATACTATTGCTTTCCATGGTCATCCAAAAGTATCCGGCTCTTAAAATCTTCTTGGCTAAGGTGAAGCTGTTCATGTGGGGTGCACATGTCCCTACATATATTTCTTCTAGCAGTCTGGTTGCTTTAGCAACATCTATACATTTAACAGACCCAATTCTGGGGTCCTCCTATACAGAACTTCCCCGTTAAGGAAAAAGTGATTTGCTAGCCTTTTTAGTGCTCACTTCTAACCCTTGGTGGCTTTCTGCGGATTCTCTCTTGTTTCAAGGAACTTTTTGATGTCATGGTACCACGGCTTACTGTCTAGCTCTTCATCTACATGAAAATAATATGCATGCTAATCCTTTATCTCTATCTCAATAGGGTCGATGTAATTCTTATCTGGATGCCGGATCATGGATGACAAGGTCACAAGAGCGTCGACAAACTCGTTCTGAATCCTGGGAATGTGCTTGAACTCGATCTTTGTGAATTTCTTGCATAACTCCTTTACGCAGTGCGGGTATGGAAGGATCTTGACATTCTTGGTAGTCCATTCTCCTTGAACTTGATGTATCAACGGATCAGAAGCTCTTATGACCAGAAGCTCCTTGATGTTCCTGTCAATTGCCATCCTAATCTTGAGGATGCATGCTTCGTATTCAGCCATATGATTGGTGCAAGGGAACCTTATCTTTGCTGATGCTGGGTAACGCTGTGGTGATTCTGAAATTAGGACTTCCCCAATTCCTACTCCTTTGAAATTTGCTGCTCCATCGGATTGGGAAATATGTGGTGAGCGGCTCATAATCCTTGTCCACTGGATTCTCTGCAAAGCGGTCAGCTAAGGCGTGTCCTTTGATGGCCCTCTGTGTTATGCACACAATGTCAAATTACCTGGGAAGAATTTGCCATTTGGCCAGTTTTTCTGTAGGCATCGTCTTCTTGAAGATACACTTGAGCGGGTCGAGCCGGGATATTAGATGCGTGATTTATGCTGACATGTAGTGCCTCAACTTCTAGGCGATCCAAGTCAAAGCACAGCAAGTGCGCTCTATCAGAGTGTATTGGGCTTCGCATGGTATTAATATATTGCTTAAGTAGTAGATAGCTTGCTCTTTTATCCCGGTCACATCATGTTGTCCCAACACGCATCCAAATGCATTGTCTAAAACTGACATGTACAACAATAATGGCTTCCCAGGCTCGAGAGGAACCAACACTGGTCGATTTGACAAGTACTCCTTGATCTGTTGAAGGCTCTTTGACACTCCTCCATCTATTTCATTGCGTCATCCATTTTCAGCAGCTTGAAGATGGGCTCACAAATTATCGGGGATTGGGCTATGAATCTTCTGATGTAATTTAGCCTACCAAGGAAACTCATTACATCCTTCTTGCTTTTAAGCAGTGGCTACTCTTGAATGGCTTGATCTTGGAAGGATCTAACTTTATCCCTTTCCTGCTTATGATGAAACTTAGAAATTTTCCAGTAGGGGCTCCAAATTCACATTTTGCGGGGTTCAACTTCAAACTATACCTCCATAAGTGCTTGAAAAACTTCTTCAGGTCATTCAAATTTTCTGATCTCTTTTGGGACATGATGATAACGTCATCCACATATAGCTCGATCTTTGATCATATCATGAAAGAGGGTTTTCATGACCCTCATGTAAGTAGCGCCGACGTTCTTGAGGCCGAATGGAATGGCTCTATAGCAGTAAAATCTCCAAGGCTTAGTGAACGCTATCTTCTCTACATCTTCTTCATGCATCAGGATCTGATGGTACCCGGCAAAAAATCTACAAATGACTGCAGCTCATGCTTCGTGCATTTGTCGATGAGGATATGAATATTTAGTAAAGGGTAATCATCCTTTGGACTAGCCTTCTTAAGATCTCGATAATCCACACAATTCGAATATTCACATCCTTATTTGGTACTGGTACGATATTTGCCAACAACATTGGGTAATTGGTGACTCTTACAACATTTGTCTCTATTTGTTTGGTTACTTCTTCTTTTATCCTCAAACTCAAATCCGGCTTGAACTTTCTGGGTTTTTGTTTGAATAACGATCTAGTAGGATCAGTAGGCAATTGATGCAAAATGAGGTCGGTGCATAACACAAGCATGTCGTCATATGACCGTGCAAATACGTTGATATACTGTTGGAGGAGCTCAACCAATTCTGCTTTCTGCTCTGCTTCCAGATAGATGCTGATTCCAGTTTCTTTCACGTCTTCTTCACTTCCCGGGTTGACTACATCTGTCTCCTCGAGGTTAGGCTTTTTCTGGCTTTCCAACTGTATGATCTCTTGTGGGAGATTATCTAGCATCATGCTTTCGCTGTATTCCTCGCAATCTAGATCACTTTGCTTGAGGGTTTTGTTAAATGTCATAATTGCAGAATGCCAGTTTTTATTGTTCTGATTATTGTAAAGAAAAACTAGGTGTAAATGAAGCGATAAATAAGTTTGCAACAATTTTAAGAAAGCATTTCTTTTTATTTGATCAGAAGAGGACTGTCTGAGTGTTCAAGGAGGTAAACGATGTGTGCTTTTTCAAAAGTTTTACAATTCCACACTACCAAGACTACCGACGAACCAAAGACGGGCTGGCGATCAAATTTTGCAAGTCCTCTCCGGGTTCGTCATTCCGAATGTCGATGTCTTGATATCAACTTTGGTGTAGCATTCCTCGATCGTGGTCACGAACACCCTTCCTATTCCATCGACGATGTCATCCTCTGGTGCTGAGCTCTGACCTGGACCCAAAACACGCTATGGCACAAAAGCTTTCTTCCCGAAGCCATCAGTACAAGTCTTTCCAGTTGAAAGCTGATACTCTATGCCGGCTCTTCCTTTCTACCCACTTGGCTAAATCGCCTTTATTATCCCATATGATCGGTCTCCCAGCCCGGATGCCAGTCCGTATCCGTACTTTATCATCTCTCTCACAGCCATCTTTGATCTATATGGTGACTGCATACCCAGATTTTGCTCAGTCTTTTCTACTTTCGTGGTCTGCATGATCTCGACCCCATGAAAAGTGACCCCGTCCAATCTTTCTATGAATGGTACTTCACGTCCAGATAAGCTTACTGGCTCCATTCGCCGTGGACTACAATCTTTTGACAACCCCACTAAAACTTCATGCACTGGTAGAGGGTAGATGGAACTGCCCCCGTCATGTGTATCCAAGGTCATCCTAGCAACAGGTTTTATGAAGATGAAATGTCCATCACTTGGAATAGTATGGGAAACTTAACTGGTCCAAATTTTTGAGCCAAATAGGTTTCTCAAATGACGTCCTTCTGTGAACTATCGAAAGCTCTTATCCTTACATGACTTTCTTTTACTTCTCTCACATGAATTCCCAATTCTCGTATGGTAGGGAGCAGGCATATATTGACTCTTGATCCTTCATCAACAAGTACTCGGGACGCCACCATATCTCTACATTTGACGGTGATGTGTAAAGCTCTGTTGCAACCCACGCCCTCTATGGGAAGTTCATCTCTTCGGAAGGTGATCATGTTCGCTTCGGCCATCTTCCCGATGGAAGATGTAAATAATTCTGATGGAGACTCTATATGCTGCAGATCGTAGCATGGGATGCAGCTCACCGTAAAGTCCGCGCAATCGCTGCACCTTTGCTCCCAAAAGACCACTAGAAATATATACCTTCACAATAAGTGCAGAAGTTAGTATGAGTACGTAAATCAACACGTACCCAGTAAGTATGTAGCGTAACCCAGTAGAAGTAGTGACGAGGGGTCAACATCGATACTTACTATTGGTCCAAATAAATTAAGTACAGTAGAAAATAAACAAGTACAAGGCATGAAAAATAAAAATTGTAAACAAATATAAGTACGTGGTACCATCCTCCTCTAAACAGCAAACCCAAGCTCTCAATTATATGTTACCTGCTCAACCGGAGTATATATAAAATGGTCCCCACCAGATAGATCATCAGAACTCAAATCAAAAACAAACGAATATGCTGGCTTCTTGTCAAATATCACGCACGATTTGGCCGAGCAAACGGCCCGATCCCATAAGAGTGTTTCATGATGTTGCAGAGGCGAATGGCCCAATCCCATAAGAGTATTTTATAGAAATGCCAAGGCAAACGGCCCGATCCCATAAGAATATGATACTGCCAATGCGAAAGGCCCAGTCCCATAAGAATTTGATACTGCTGAGGCGAACGGGCCGATCCCATAAGAGTGTGTTACAATATCCTGCGGAGGCAAACGACCCGATCCCATAAGAGTGCAGTACATAATCCCGTCGAGGGGAATGGCCCGATCCCATAAGAGTGTGGTACATAATCCTGCTGAGGCGAACGACCCGATCCTATAAGAGCGTGGTACATAATCTTGCCAACGAACGGCCCGATCCTATAAGAGTGTGGTACATAATCCTGCTAAGGCGAATGACCCGATCCCATTAGAATAAGATGCTTTAACGGGGAGCACAATTTTCACGGCTAATCAAATAGCTCGTCAAATTTCAAAAATAGCGAGTCCATTACTCTACGCAAGCTTAGTCTCAGGTCGTAACGTGAAATCAAGTAGCAAAGCAGGCAATAATAACTCAACCAGTACAAATAATAACGTGAATCCTAGTCTAACCGGACATACTCAGCAATTCTAGCATGCGCACGGAAACTCGTCACCTCATACGTGCGCAGCTCCCACAACATGTAGCACATAACAAGTTTAACACCTACGGGATAATTTCTCCCTCACTGGGATAGACAGGAGACTTACCTTGCTTCGAAGTTCCATAACCGGCTCCAACACATCTCTAACACCTAAAACTGACGCCCGTCGATCCAACACTAGTCAAACAATGTGCAAACCAATAAGAATATACCTCAATGCGTACAATTTAACAAATTATAATGATTCCCAATTCCGCTCGAAAAGTGAACAAAGTCAACCCTCGGGTTCACGTGCCCGAATTCCGAAAATTTTTGAAGAAAAATATTAATCATAACATTACGAACTCAAATATATAATTTATTCCTAATTCCATGCAAAATTTCGTGGTCGAAAATTCGAAATACCAAATTCTAGGTTTTTTTAATATCACACCATTTCCACCAATTTTCATGTTTAAATCACATACAAACCTTGTATTTCACTTGCAATAAGTGGGATTCACTTACCTCTTGTTGCTCGATGAAAATCCCCTCAAAATAGCTCCCCAAATTTGGCCAACCCAAGTGAAAAATGAAAGATGAAGAGCCAAATCCCGTTCTTAAAACAATTATGCCCAGCGAAAATTTCGCACCTGCGGAAACCTAAGGCGTCGCTTGTGCCACCAAAATTCCGCTTCTGCAGAGAACCACTGGAGCCCGCCCCTTCGCACCTATGGAAATTGTCCAGCTCCTACAACATCGCGGGTGCAACAATCTCCTGAGCTTCTGCGCTCCTCTTCGCTTCTGCGCTCCAAGAAGCCGCATCTGCGCCATCGGAGGTGTGGTCCAAATGTCGTTTTTGTGAACCTTCCCAATGCACCCCTCTCCTGCTTCTGTGTTGAGCAGTTTGGTTCAGCGACTCCGTACCTATGCCCCAATTTCCACAGGTGCGATCGCACCAGCACTTGGCCAAAACTAGCATGTCCTCAATTTAAAATTTCAATCCGTTTTCAATACGTTTCAAACCCGAGGCCCCCGGGACCCATCCAAGCGTACCAACACGTCCCAAAGAACGATACAAACTTAGTCGAAACCTCAAATCATGCGCAACAACATCAATACTACAAATCGATGATCAAAACCTTTTTTAATCTTTCAAACATCAAAACTTACCGGACGCATCCGAATTATACTTAAACATCTCGGAATGACGCCAAATTTTGCATGCAAGTATCATGATACGAGCCTATTCCAAGGATCGAAACCCCAAACAGACACCGATAACACCAAAATTTACTTCAAATCAAACTTAGGAAATTCTAAAACCTTCAAAAATTCCAACCTTCCATAACAGGCACCGAAATGCTCCCGAACCACCCGATACTCAACTCGAACATACACCCAAGTTCGAAATCATCACACTAACCTATTAGAACCCTAAAATCCCGATTCCGAGGTCGTTTACTCAAAAGTCAAACCTTGGTCAACTCTTCCAACTTAAAGATTCCGAATTGACAATTTTCCATCTGAGTCAACTCCGAACTTCCCGAAATTCAATTCCGACTGCATGTACAAGTCATGATACATGAAGAGAAACTACTTAAGGCCTCAAATGGCCAAACGACGCGCTAGAGCTCAAAATGACCGGTACGGTCATTACATTCTTCCCCGTTCGTCCTCGAACGTGCTAAGAACTGCTCCGGAGTTGCCCCAAAATCACTATCCAACACCTTGTGCACCTACCCGTGCCACGACAACCCAGGTGAGCACATTAGTTTGAGCCAAACTGAAGATCCTCCCTTTTATTTTTGCCAACAAGCCTTAGGACCAAATTAGAACCTCTAAATTTCTCTGACCAGATTCCAACATACGAACACTATATCGATATCCACACGCTGAACCCACACCTGAACATGCACTCATACTGACATCACACAAAGCACCGCATAACCCATTTTCCATGGAAACCTCCTCCAAGCACAACAACTGCAAATTCACTTACCCGATGCCCGTAGTATACTCATAACACATATAAGCCCCGTCCCAACCCTCACAATACTGCAACGATGAGAGAGATGTGTAGGAACCCATAATCACCCATCAAATCAATAACTCATGGAGTTCCTCCGCTTGACAAGAACCATTACCTCATTCAGAACTGACTAGTGATATTTTCTCTTTAATATACCTTACGTAAATCCATTCGCACCGATTTCAGGTCCAACAACCTCGTCTCACCCAGTACAAGCTGCTCGGGCAATAAGCCACCTCAAACACTGGCCAAAATCTCATATGACGCCATCAATGTGCCAACAAGCTACAAGTCTAATATGACACATAAGGAAGAACGAACTCTGGAGAAAGAATTACCCAGCCCGCGTAACAAATAAAACAGCCGAACAGATGCTATGAAAGTTTCTCAAAGAATGAGATACAAAATACATAGAAATAAGTATAGGGAATCGTACTCAACATCTCAATATTGCGGCGCGCAACCAGATCCACACATGATACCGTTGCGGCGTGCCACCTGCTCCAAACATCACACTCGTGGCGGCGTGCCACCTGATCCACATATAACAACCAATAAGGAGATACTCATCGAGCCATAATGCTCACACCTACGGAATGCCCAAATATCGACCACAAGTACACCAAGTGCATATATATAACTCTAGGAAGACGCATAGCGCCACGCGCTACAAAACTCAAGTACGACTAAGGTGCAACAAAGATAAACTACGCAGGACCGCAATATAGGTGCGGATAATTAAGCCTCTCACTACCCACATGGCCTAATAGAGTATTACAGAGAATAGCTGACGACAAGAATATCACCCAACACCCGAAGACTCCTCCATAAGCAGTGCTATGCTGAATGAACACATTCGATCTTATGTAAATATACTAGCGGACCTCAAGCCAGTTTCGCTCATCCCATACTGGGCTAATAACCTTTTAGGGATCCAAAATAACCCTATTCATGACTCATAAGAACAACCGTCAAATCGGGAACAAACTCACACAGTTCACAACCAAAGAATAGAGTGCCTCCCACTCATAACCTCTCCCATTGGCGACAACACCAAAATCTCCATACCTGATTTCAATCTATAACTATCAAATGACTAACACATCACACTCTTACGATCTTCTCGTGGGATATACTCCCACGACCTTCTGTACCGGGCAGTAAAATCTGAACATTAATGGCCGTCGGCCATGCTATTTCCATAGTGCCAGACAAGCATCCGCATTTCAATACCCAACACTTCTTCCACAAAACAGACCATCCTCAGACTACCCGAAAATAATGCTAGCATACTATGAACCTCAGAAATCTTTCCTCCCGCTCCTCCGAGCTCGTGACATTCTTATCAAAATTGAATGGCAACCTTGATCCTCAACGTCCTATTTCCATACCGCTCACAGCACCTACCAAACTGCTACGCAAGAGTCTAAGAATTTCATCAGAACCCCTGAACCACCAGTAGAATACATACTTCATCAGCTAGAACCCCTTTCACTCCACTTATTTCAGAAGAACAATTGCAACGCTCAACCAAATCCCCATAACCGCAGAACATCAAACCTCAAGTTGTGGTGTAAACCACCATAATTCTTCCAGGATTCATTTACACATATGAAGGCCATCATAATTAAATACTTCCAAATCAATCAACTCATGGAGGCTGTCAAGCATGCACGTGTAGCCATGAAATGCTAGTATAGCTTAACATACCAAGGGGACTGATCATTTCTACGACCATGCTGATTCAAACAATCACTAACTAACCCAACTTCTTTCGAATTTACTCTTGACTTGCCTTCGAAATAATAATAGCTCCATTCAAACACATTACAGACCTCAAATAACACTCATTGCGAGTGAACCAGATCACGAGACCACGTCGTCTCAACATCCGTAAGACATTTTATAACCTCTTCATGCACTCAATAGTATCTCCAACTGATATGCCTGCGTTGAATAGATCTTCTGCGAATATGAAGTTGTTTCTCCCACTTCTCTAACACTGCACCGTAGACTCGATGATAACATAGAAATTCCCCAAGTGTTCTTCACCCACTCTGCTCCAAAACTCACTCCTCAGCCGAATAATGAACCAAAATCTTTGAACACCGCACTTTAATTCTCAAACCCATTAGAACAATTATTGAGAGTCACCTGATGACGTCCAAATCCACTACTAAAAAGTAAATGGACACGGTCGCATGCAATATAATTTACCCAACTCTGAGTCGGGGTCGAATCCCACAGAGAACAAATTGTAGGTGGTTAGGTGTGTAAGAGAATTATCACTTATTATGCTAAGCCAAACACTTAAAAGGGGTTCTGAGAAAATATTTATGTTTAAATGCAAAAATGTAAAATAACTTAGAAAGAAAGTAAAATGATCAATGGCCACAAGCATGGATGCATTGGAAATTACACTCAAGTAACGATTCAATGTATTTCACGATTTGACAAATATGAGTGAGTATATGTTAATTACCTCGGGTAATAATTCTTTATTACCTTATTTCGAAGACTAACAAGACTTCCTAATTGAATTATCCCTAAAATAATTAAGAGATTAAGCACATCCGAATATGGCTACAAGTAGTTCAATCCTATCCCTAGGTAGAATCTCTAAAGTGAGGGTTAACGCCCCAAGTTCTTGTTAATTAATCTTTCCCCACCCCAAATTATATTTCCCAAAATTAATTGGAAGTAAATGGGCGAGCCCTAGGGTTAGCTAATTCCTTTGGAAACATTAAAGAACAAGAATAATTAAAGAAACATTAACTCACTTCAACATAAATAAAAATCATAAGCACAATAAGATACTTAATCCACACTTTAAATATGAAGTTTCTCATTAACAAGGTTCAAGTGTTGGAAAAATACTACACACTTAGATATTCAATACAAAGCAAGGAAATGAAGAAATGAACATAAATGGGTAAGAAATTCTCAACCAAAAGCTTCAAATCTTCAAGACCCAAGTGTGTGCAATAACCCTAGCTCCAAAACTTGTTTTCTCTAGTCAAGAGATGTCAACAATGTCCAGAGATCGGCAAAAGATATTTTTCAAATGAGCTAGGTCGTGTATTAAAAGATTTGAGGCCAAAGGATGTAATATTATAGAAGATCCTTGAACTAAAGCATGATTTTCGCATTTGTGAAGCTATGTTTGCATTCGCGAACCTTGAATTTCCTATTGACTATCGCATTTGCGATGAAGGACTTCACATTTTTGAAGGTTGACTGTCTGGTTTGACTTCGAATTTGTGGACCTTGTTTCACATTTGTGATCATTGTTTGACTCAGTTGGATTCGCAATTGCGATTCACATTTTCGCATTTGCGAATGTTGACTTTCTTGGTTGACTTTGCAATTGCGAGCTACTGCTTGCTTTTGCTATCCCTGAGGCCAATTTACAGATTTTTGCTTTTGAGCCCCTTTTTGACTTGTTTTTGCTTGGTTTCTTCCCGGTTATTTCTAAATCACATAAAATCTATAAAGTACAAGTAAACGACATTAAACACACTATATTATCAATCAAATATAGCAAAAATCTAAGATTAAAGATGAGATAAGTTGGTAAATTACCAAATTATCAAACCCCCAAACTTAAACTATTGCTTGTCCTCAAGCAATCAAAGCACAAAATCTCCTTCCAAGTATTTAACTCAATAGTGCATCATATCATACCAAGTCAAAAGGTCTACTTTAAGTACAAGCACATGACTTTGATTGGTACCAACAATTAATCCAAAGCATATGAAACACCAAAAACTTCTCATAAATTTCATTACAATTCAAGTGCTCAAACAATATGTTAATCAAAGTAGCAATCAAGTCATGACACTAAAGCTTCAAAATTTACTTCTTTATCACTAATATCTTTCCCTTGTTCATTCCTCCCAATTGAAATGGGATTAAAATCATAACTCAAATCTCATGTGCCCTCACACTTTAAGAGAGAATCCCACTCTCATCAATTGCAATTCAAAACATATATGGGATATCAAATGGGAAGAATTAACTCTCTCTCACAAAGATGTTCAAATGCACACAAGTAGTACCATAGGCTTGCCCTTCATGTATTTCTCCACTGATGTAGATAAACTTGGTTCAAAATCAATTAGGACTTAAAGGGTTGTAGTTTAGGCTTTTGGTTAAGGTAGGGCACAATTTTGGTTAGAGTGACTCAAAACCTTCCTAAGCATCTTAATTTTTCAACAATCAAAGTACACTTCCTTCAAGAATTTTTCTACCCTTTCTTCATTTTTCATTTCATCACCTAGTCTTCCATTTATTCACAATCCCTTATTTTTCCTTCCTTTTTCTTCTTTCTTACGCATTTTGTTAGATCAAGAAAGGTTTCACTATATATATATATATATATATATATATATATATATATTTTACTGTTCACCTTTTAGAGAGAATCCCACACTCATAAATTGCAATTCAAAACATATATGGGATATTAAATGGAAAGAATTAACTCTCTCTCACAAAGATGTTCAAATGCACACAAGTAGTACCATAGGCTTGCTCTCCAGGTGTTTCTCTACTAATGTAGATAAACTTGGTTCAAAATCAATTAGGACTTAAAAGGTTGTAGTTTAGGCTTTTGGTTAAGGTAAGGCACAATTTTGGTTAGAGTGACTCAAAACCTCCCTTAGCATTACATTTTTTCAACAATCAAAGTACACTTCCTTCAAGAATTCTTCCACCCTTTCTTCATTTGTCATTTCATCACCTAGTCTTCCATTTATTCACAATCCCTTATTTTTCCTTCCTTTTTCTTCTTTCTTATGCATTGTTTTTAAATCCAGGAAGGTGACTCAAAACCTCCCTAAGCATTACAAGTTTTCAAAAATCAAAGTACACTTCCTTCAAGAATTTTTCCACCCTTTCTTTATTTTTCATTTCATCACCTAGTCTTCCATTTATTCACAATCCCTTATTTTTCCTTCCTTTTTCTTCTTTCTGACGCATTTTTTTTTAATCAAGGAAGGTTCCACTATATATATATATATATATATATATATATACATATAACATACATATTATTTACTGTTCACCTTTTAAGCAACTTCCAAATCACAACTTTTCAAACCTTCACCCCCAAACTTATACATACATACATATATATATATATATATATATATATATATATATATATGTATGTATACATATTATTTACTGTTCACCTTTTAAGCAACTTCCAAATCACAACTTTTCGAACCTTCACCCCCCAAACTTAGGCTTTTTGCCTATGTTTACACTTTTAAAGTACTTAGGGAGGTAGGAAGCCAAAAGATAGATCAATGAAGAACAAAGGGTTCAAGCTTGTAACATGGTCGCTAATGAAAAAGTTTAAATGCTCAAAAGGGGTTGAGTAAGGAAAATATGCATGGGCAGGAAATTTAAGGCATAATAACTGTCCAAGGATGGCCTAACATCATTTTCAAACCAGGTTAGTCTAGGATTTCGCCTTGATGCACATTCTGGCAAGTTCTAGACTGCAAATAATGTAAAAGAACTCACAATAAATCCCACCACACATGGCACATGAAAAGTCAAGTGGAATACAAATCCAAAATCTTATTGAAACCAATGAACTCAAAGAAGTCACATATAGCCTAAAAGACCATTTAATGAATCAAAGAGCCAAAAATTGAGTCTAAAGGTCATGACAATGATCTTTACTTCAATCATTTTTTTCTTTCAATGATCAAGAATTCATATGCCAAGGTTTAAATCATGTTGGTACCAAGCAAGCCACAAATTGGCCAATGGGCACAAACCCCAACTCACACCACCTATTCTCCTAAATTAATAAAAACTATATTTAAACTACAAGACTAATTCCCTTAAGAATGTTGCCTAGCTATCTATCATCGGGAAAAGTCGACACACTAATTTACCAAAAATTACCCGCTTCAAAAAGCAATTGGCATCCTCGGAAAAAGAACCGTGGTACAAAGAAACTAAGGATATTGCCAAAAAAATAGAACATACTATTAAAAAAATCAAGAAGCTAATAAACATCAATTCAATAAAACATACTAAACAAAATCAAGAAGCTAGTAAAAGTCAAGTAAATAAAACAACTATATATAAACAAATCAAGAAGTTAGTAAACATCAAGAAAAAAAAACATACTATATAGAAAAAAAATGAAGAAGCTAGTAAACATACTAATATAACACATCACATGACAATAAAATAGCAATCTACCATATCAACAGTTATACAAGAAGCCACCTCAAACTAGAAATGTTGCAATGTCCTCAATGCAACTAAACAAAATAGAGTAAAATGGTGGAAAGTGCTCCCTGGATACTGCATCAAGTGCTCTCCTCGTTGTCGGACTCAGTCACAGCCTCCTCCTCTTCCTCTTCCTCGACCAATAAACTGGAGCATCATCATCATCTTTCGGTTCGGTCGACGGCACTGATTCTTGAGGCTTTTGAACTTTTCATAGCCCCTTCACACCCTTCCACATGCGGGTTAAGAATTTATCTCTCTTCCCTCTTCTTCATCCTGTGTGTGCATTTGCCAGTTTGGCATGAGAAGTACTCAAAGTACCGTGTGCCGTGGCCAAATCAGTGTATGCTTTCTCCAGCTTCTTAAGGTGACCCCTTGCCTCTTCTGACCATCAAGATACTTTTTAAATTCTTTCTTTGAAATGCATATAAAGGGTCTCTCAGATATTTCCCCAGATCCCTGTGGAAGGCCAGCTACTAGGTCGCGAATCTGCCGCATTTCCTCATAAAGCATAGCAAATGGTCCTCCTGCAGAAGATGATGGCTGGATACCCTGGCCGGTTTGAGGAAACGATCCCAACTTTCTCTTTTTTCTTTTCACGGCGCCGCCCTCTCCTCCTTTCTTCAATGGATACATAGGCTTTCCCGGATCTATTCAGTTGTCTTCCTGTTCCTCCTCAACCCCTGTAAGGTGGCACAACTCAGTGATAAGAGATGGGAACATCAGTGATTGACCATTCTGCCTCAGATAGTCCCTCAGCTCATTGATGAAAATCGCACCAACATTAAGCCGGATATCATCAAGAATGGAAGCGATTATTTGAGCTCTCATTGTTGGTACATTTCATATATTCCCTAGAGGAGAGATGTGACTGCGTATGATGGCTAGCCATATATTTGCTTGGGTAGTGAATTCTTTGGATGTGATACTTCCTTTTTCAGCTTCCCATGGAACATCCGCACCCGGGCATAGATTGGAGACCAACCACTTGCCTAAGGCACAATATTTTTCATGTAATGGTTCCATTTCATGGTTCTGCAGGTGATAAATTTGATTCACGGCTTCAGCTCCGAAATTCACCATTTTGCCACGAATCCTCATGATTGACTTTCTAAACTTGATGGCTGGAAGATTAGTAAAGAATTCACTCACCCATTGCTCATTTTCTTTGCAAGATGAGGGGCAAAACAGGTCCATTTCATGGACACAAGCCTCCAATAGAACTCGGGAAAACGTTCTGGGACCTTTTCCAACAATATACCACTTTCTAGGAGCAACTTCTTCGTAATCAACTCGGCATAGTATTGTTCTTGGCATTCCAATGACAAGAACCTGTGTTGGTCATAATTCTCCTACACTTCCAAAGGGTTGTCATGCGCGTATTCGTCGGAGTTAGAGCTCATTTTCAACTTATGGTACCCGTAAACAAAATGTTGGAGTGAAAACATGGTATGGCTATGAAATACATAGCAAAACAAGTCAAATATGCCAAAGAAATGATTGGACCGTCGAAACCCAACCTTAAAATTTTTTTTAAGATTTTCAGTTTTGTAGCACAAAACTTTCTGATGTCACAATTGCGACACGTTCTTCGCAATTGCGAAGGCAACAGACTTTTCAAGAGTTCGCAATTGCAAGCTCATATTCGCAAATGCAAAGGTTGCCAGACATAACATTTTTCGCAATTGCGATCACCTCTTCGTAAATGCGAAGCTCACAAATGCGAAGAGGCTATTGCAGTTGCGATGTCATCGTCCCCAGCCACCTTCTCTCGCAGAACAATCCCAAGGCCCAAAAAGTTTGAACAAAAGAACACTTTCAGAGAACCCAATCTATTTTTAGGCATAAAATCATGCAATAAACTTCACACACAGCCACGAATTGAAGAAATTTCAATGACTCGGCCAAAAATTTCATTCAGGCTTTTCATCGAACACATGGAAGCCACAGAACTCGTTTCACATCTTAACAAGCTATGGTTACTCAGGCTTCCCAATTTTTCAAGTAAAGAAAGAATCTCACACTCTCAACCAATCCTCACCCATAAGTTACAACAGCATTTAACACAGAAGAGAAGGGTCAATTTGAACCCTAGTTTTTGAGAGCACAAGGAGAGAAGAAGAAGATGATGATGTTATAGAACATAAAGAGCACAATTTTAAGCTTTCATACCTGGATGCTTGCACTTAGGAGCTAGAGTGAGGGAGTTCCAAAGTTGTGAGAGTGAGGACGATGAAGGTCGCTTAATTTTTGAGAGCCCCAAATTTTTCTGACTTTTGTCCAAAATGAAAAAAAATTACCCATTTAAGACCTCTGATGTGGCAATTGCGACCGCTCCTCGCAATTGCGAATATAAAAAATTCAGCAGAGGTCGCAATTGCGACAGTTTTTTCGTATTTGCGACCAATTAGGCTTCCGCAAATGCGAATCCGTGTTCGCAAATGCGATAACTGAGGCCTGGACTGTTATTTCTTCATTTCTCAATCTCCTTGCTTGTTGTCCCACTTCCAAACATCCTGAAACTTGGTAGATTGATAAAAAATAATGAAATAAACTTTTCTAAAGAGAAAATTTGAAAAAAAAAAATTCAAAATGACAAAACAATTTAAAACGATGGATTGCCTCCCACCAAGCACCGCATTTAACATTGTGGCACGACGCGAATCAACTTTATTACTTTTCTCTCCACTTGGAGTATATGAATTGGGCACCTAACTTGGAATCAAGCTTGTGATCACGAGCGGTGGGGGTGGTAAGTAGATGATCAAGCCAAATGCCATTTGCTTCATTTTGCATTTCTTGGCTTTCATGTGAGGAATGTCATTTTGCCTTCGTGTACCTTCAAATTGTACGATGTATGGCCCTTGCCTCTCCTCTTCGTAATCCCTCATTGACTCTTGTAGTTCATTTCCCATATCACCACACAATTCCAACGTTGAGAAATGCTTGGAATGTGACATCAAGCTTCTGAATTGCAATTCTTTCCGGATTTTGACATTCTCTTGGTCCGCCGACTAGAGTCAAATTCAACCATCTTTTCAACTACACTGGTTCACTCTAATTTCATATTTTTCTTGGCATCACTAACAAGCATGGAGTCGGTTGGCGGATGTTCAATTCTTGATTCCTCAAAATAAAGCTCATTTTCTTCCTCGAAGTTGGACTCTTATTGGAGGGCATAGTGAGCCTCAACCAATATTTTCATTTGATCTTCCAAAGTGCAGATATTCTCATCATTTTGAGTCAAAACTGGTTTCAAGGCGTCGCATGCCAAGTTGTGCTTCTCCTTATTTTCAAGAATGACCTCCAACATGAGCATCATCCTCTCATTTTGAGCATTTCAGAGTTCTTGGTTTTGATCAAGTGCCAAGGAAGGATTTTCGGCTTCAACCTCTAAGGAAGGTTTTTGACTATCATTCACTTCCAAGTATTTTGGACCTATAGAGCTTCAAGCATTTCTCCCATTTTTAAGTTCAACCTTTCAAGTACCAAATCATTTTGGAGACTATTTTCCAAAAGCTCCACCAAGGCATTTTGTCACGACCCAAAATCCTAATCTGTCATGATGGCGCCTATCGTGGTACTAGGGAAGCAGACATTACAGAATAATCCCAACACTTCAAACAGAGAATGAATTAAAGCAGTTTACATAACAAAAATTCTCAGAACCAGGGATAGAAACCCAAAACTCAACGTGAAACTCCCAACTATCGGGGTGTCACAGAGTACATGAGCATCTATACATCACAAGTTTGGAAAACACGGTCTATAGTAGTATGAGACTAAATACAATAAGCAAGAAGATGGGGAAGGAGAGACAAGGTCTGCGAAGCGCCAGGCAGCTACCTTGAAATCTCCAAAAGATCAACTACGCAAATAAATCAACACCCGCTGTGTCTGCGAACACTTGGATCTGCACACAAAGTGTAGGGTGTAGCGTGAGTACAACCAACTCAGTAAGTAACTATACTAAATAAAGAACTGAAAGTAGTGATGATTTTAACAGCTAAGTCCAATTACAGTAACTTCCAACATAAGAAGGTAGGCATGCTTTCAAGTTCAACAATTAAGGCCTACACAATAATTTCATGTCAAGTTCAACTGAAACAGAAGATAGTACCTCTCAAAAACTTCTAAAACAGTGATATATGACAGCTAAAGTGCAACAATAATGAAATCAATGCATCCTCTCAGAGTAATAGTCACTCAGTCCTCTCATTCACTCTAACCTCACAATCACTCTTTCCTTGCAGTCCCTCATTCCTCCCAATCACTCAACACTTGGCACTCGCACTTAGTAGGTACTTGCGGTCACTGGGGTGCTTACAGACTCCGGAGGGGCTCCTTCAGCCCAAGCCCTATAACAAGCGAATCAAGGCATATAACAATGAAATATGCTGCGGCGTGCAGCCCGATCCAATAAATATCCTCACATCAGGCCCTCGGCCTCACTCAGTCATCAACCTCTCCAGTCTCTCGGGCTCTCAGAAATCATGATAAGCAGCTCAAACAGCAATGATATAATGCATCAATAATGAACAATAGAGACTGAGATATAATATGCATGTAAAACTGTGACTAAGTACAAAACAGCAATTTAACAGATAATTCAACATGTACATGACCTCTGTGGGTCCCTACAGTTTCAACACATGGTTTGAACATGATTACCAACATGATTTGTAGTTCGATTTTTCTAATATGTGGAAAATATATGGATAACAATAGATTATTCAACTACACAGTTCCATGCAATTTACCAAGTCACAATTCTTACGATGCACGCCCACACACCCGTCACCTAGTATGTGCGTTACCTCAAAACCAAACATATAACACATAATCTGGGGTTTCATACCCTCATAACCAAATTTAAAACTATTACTTAACTCAATTCGAGCAAATCTCTACTCAAACACACCCTTGCCTGGTGAAACGGCCTCCGAATGCCTCGAATCTAGCAAAAAACAATTCGATATAATTCAATAGGGGCTCAAGGAATCAACTCCATAAGAAAATGCTAAGTCATTAATTAAAGTCAAAATCAATTCAAAAGCCGGCCCTCGGGCCCTCGTCTCGATATTCGATAAAAGTCATAAAATTTGAAAGCTCATTCAACCACGAGTCCAATCATACAAAATTTATCAAAATCCGATACCAAATGGTCACCCGAATTCCCAAATCAAACTCTCCAAATCCCTAGCCCCAAACTCAAAATTTACACCTTAAATGTACACCAACTAGGTGGAAAAATCAATGGGGAAGCAATATTATTGATAAAAAATGAGCACAAGGGACTTATCTCAAGAATCCACTCGAAAACCCTCTTAAGAATCGCCTAAACCGTGCTTGAAATGTTTGAAATGAAGCCAAAATTGTGAACCCTTGTATTTAACTTTCTGTCTAGCACTTCTGCTTCTGCGGACACTTAACCGCATCTGCCGTGTCGCAGAAGCGACCAAAATTCCGCTCCTGCGCTGAACCCCCGGAGCTGGCCTCCACTTCTGCGGTCCTTTCCCCCGCATCTGCAATCACAGGTGCGGCATTGCCCATCTCACCTGCGAAAAACGTTCGCTTCTGCGCCCATTACTCCGCTCCTGAAATCACGCAGATGCGGAAAAATCTTACTTGCGATCACTATCCTCCCCAAGTGTGGCTGCATCTGCGCTCCTTAGCTCGTACCTGTAAGCTCGCACCCACAATCAAAGCTCCGCAGGTGCGATTACACCAGCAGACCCCAACTTCAGCTACTTCTCAAGTTCAACATTTGATCCATTAACCATCCGAAATCAATCGAGGCCCCCGTGACCTCAACCAAACATGCCAACAAGTCCTAAAACACGATACGAACTTAGTCGAGCCCTCAAATCACATCAAACAACATCAAAAACACGAATCGCACCCCAATTCAAGCCTAATGAAACTAAAGAAATTCAACTTCAACAAATGACGTCGAGCTATTAAATCATGTTCGATTGACCCCAAATTTTGCACACTAGTCACAAACGACATTATAGACCTACTCCAACTTCCGGAATCAGAATCCGACCCCGATATCAAAAAGTCTACTCCTGATCAAACTTTCCAAAAATCCAACATTCGCCATTTCAAGCCTAATTCCACTTTGGACCTCCAAATCACGATCCAGACACACTCCTAAGTCTGAAATCACCCAACGGAGCTAACGGAACCATTAAAATTCCATTCTGGAGTCATTTACCCATAATTCAACATTCGGTCAACCCTTTCAACTTAAGGTCTCAACCACGAGACTAAGCGTCTCAATTCACTCCGAAATCTCTCCGGACCCGAACCGACTACCCCGACAAGTCACATAACAACTATAAAGTACAAAATGAGTATTAAATGGGGGAACAGCGCTAAAGCTCTCGAAATGATCGGCCGGGTCATTACACATTTTGCTCTTTGTTTCCTCCTTCAAGTAGGCATTCCACCATGAGCTTGAACTCTCTATTTTCACCATGCTCAATTTCTTCCACTTCCATATCCCTATTCTTGTCATCACAAAAAGTAGAATCATCATACTGGGTGTTTGGGGAAAGGAAGGACAAATAAGCACAATTATCCCAACGGCCATTTTGACCACCACACTTATCACAAATACTCCACTCATGGGTTTGAGATTGTGCGTACAATCCGCCTTGAGGAGAATTTAAACAATTTTCCATGAGTGTGGTCCTCCAAAATAAGGACAAGGGTCATCACAGCATGAACAACTACTATCCGACCAATTTTCATTATGCGATGCCATTTTTCAAAACTAAGAAAATAAACAAGAACCAAATAAGATAATAAACCAAGATAAGAAAAATAATTACACAAATATTCACAATTTTGGACCAAAGCACGTACGTTTACTTCTCAAACAACCTAAATACACCAAATTGTTCCCCGGCAACGATGCCAGTTTTGATGACGTCCAAATCCACTACTAAAATGTAAATGGACACGGTCGCATGGAATATAATTTACCCAACTATGAGTTGGAGTCGAATCCCACAGAGAACAATATATAGGCGATTAGGCATGTAAGAGAATTATCACTTATATGATAAGCCAAACACATAAAAGGGATTTTGAGAAAATAGTTATGTTTAAATGCCAAAATGTAAACTAAAATAGAAAGCAAGTAAAATGATCAATGGCCACAAGCATGGATGCATTGGGAATTACACAAAGTAACGATCCATTGTATTTCACGATTTTACAAATATGAGCGAGTTTATATTAATTAACCTCGGATAATAATTCTTTATTAGCTTCTTTCGAAGACTAAAAAGACTTCCTAATTGAATTATCCCTAAAATAATTAAGATATTAAGCACACCCGAATATGGCTACAAGTAGTTCAATCCCATCCCTAGGTAGAATCTATAAAGTGAGGGATAGCACCCCAAGTTCTTGTTAATTAATCTTTCCCAACCCCAAATTATCTTTTCCAACATTAATTCGAAGTAAATGGGTGAGTCCAGGGTTAACTAATCCCTTTGGAAACATTAAAGAACAAGAATAATTAAAGAAACAATAACTCACTTCAATATAAATAAAAATCGTTCAATACATAAGTACAACAAGATATTTAATCCACACTTTAAATATGAATATTCGTATAAACAAGATTCAAGTGTTGGAAAAATATCACACAGTTAGATATTCAATACAAAGCAATGAAATGAAGAAATAAACATAAATGGATAAGAAATTCTCAACCAAAAACTTCAAATCTTCAAGATCCAAGTGTGTGTGCAAGAACCCTACCTCCAAAACTTGTTTTCTCTAGTCAAGAGATGTCAACAATGTCCAGAGATTGGCCAAAGATATTGTACAAATCAGCTAGGTCGTATATTAAAGGGTTAGAGTCCAAAGGATGTAAAATAACAGAAGAGCCCAGAACAAGAGCGCGATCTTCCCATCTGCAAAGCTATGTTCGCACTTGCGAACACTTGACTTTCCTACTGACTATCACATTTGCAATGAAGGACTTCACATTTTCGAAGGTTAACTGTCTGGTTTGACTTCGGATTTGCGGACCTTGTTTCGCCTTTGCCGACATTGTTTGACTCAGTTGGATTCGCAATTGCGATTCACATTTTTGCATTTGCGAACATTGACTTTCTTGGTTGACTTTGCAATTGCGAGCTACTGCTCGCTTTTGCGACCCCTGAGGTCAATTTCAAGATTTTTGCTTTTGAGCCCCTTTTTGACTTATTTTTGCTGGTTTGTTCCCGATTACTTCTAAATCACATAAAACCTATAAAGTACAAGTAAACGAAATTATACACACTATTTTATCAATCAAACATAGCAAAAATATAAGATTAAAGATGAGATAAGTTGGTAAATTACCTACTTATCATCACTAGTCTGACCTGGTCCCGAATATATAGCCAAACTCTAGCGCTCTACTAGCACCTGAACACTCCCAAGATGCAACCGGATGAATTATTTTCCTTGTACATCACATCCATTAGAAGCATACATTCTGAGTCACCCCCAACACCTACACATGAATCGATAAGGCGAAATGTACACCAATGCACCGATGTACACATATACGTCAAACACTTAATCGATAAGGCGAAATGTAACACATATACGTCAAATTCCTCTTAGTCGTGACTAATATCCACCAATGCACCGATAACCAGGAACTACACAAGCACACCACCACGTGACTCACTTATAGACGGTGGGATTCCCCCACTTAGATTTACGGTACAACCACATAGATCTAGACCCCACAATGAACTCTTCTCCCCAGTTACCATGATCCCACATCGTTGCTCAGCTAAATTTCTCATAAGTTGTTGTTGGACTAATCATAACACATCCCGAATTATATGTCATAATCGTACACTCGACCTTCTAACCATCGTACCATATTCTTCAAGTGATCCAAGCTCACTTTGCAGTACATGCATCCCATGTTGCAAAGAAAGTAGAACTCTTTGTAGGAACCTTATCAAAAATCACACAAGCGATAACCTACGCACAGGAGATAGCCCACTTGCATACCCTCATGTCGACCTCCTTTAACTTCATTTCTATAGTTGCATCCATCATGCAATCAACTAAACTCCGTGGGTCCACACTGATTTGCCATCCGTATGAATTCCTTCATTCATTAACATCACACGAAGGTCCAACAGTAGGTTATCAATCCTTTCTCACTTCATTAAAAATTACTTAGGAATAGAAACCACCTTAGAGATCATCTCCCTCGAACCATCAATACTGGAAATGCTGATTCAATCCTAAAGTCGCAGCACACAACCATATTTGATAACTTTTCCTTAGGTTCCAATAGTACAAACGTCTCCGAACCAATCCGCAAGACTCTACTAGACTTGCTCATGACTCGTGAGACCTAAGAGAACCTAACGCTCTGATACCAAGCTATCACGAACCAAAATCCACTATATGCCATGATGGCGCCCAGCGTCGCAGTTAGGCATGCCAACACTTAATTATTCATTTTCTTTAAATCATGAATCTTATTTAAATAGAGAGGTAAGTGGACTAAAATAAATCGTACTTACTTATAGTTTAACTAAAAATAATAAGTAAAAGTGTATCAATGTAAAACAATACATAACAATTTTAGAACATCCCCAAATCCGGTGTCACAAGTGCTTGAGCATCTAATAGAAGGCATAATAATAATACACCATGTTCCTAGAATACAAGTTAAACAGGAAGATGTAAATAATTCTGATGGATACTCCGTATGTTGCGAATCGTAGCATGGGATGCAGCTCACCGTAAATCCCCGCAATAGTTGCACCATTGCGCCCAAAAGACCACCAGAAATATATACATGCACAATAAGTGCAGAAGTGTAGCATGAGTACGTAAGTCAATGCATACCTAGTAAGCATCTTGCCTAACCCCGGAGAAGTAGTGACGAGGGTCGACATCAACACTTACTAGTGGTCCTAACAAATTATGTACAGTAGAAAGTAATCAAGTATGAGGCATGGTAAATAAAAAATGTAAACAAATATAAGTACGTGGTACGATCCTACTCGGAACAGTAAACACAAGCTCTCAGTTATTGGTTACCTCCTCAACTGGAGTATATATAAAATGGTCCCCACCAGATAGTTCGTCATAACTCAAATCAGGAAAACACACGGATACACTGGCTTCTTGTCAAATATCAAGCATGATTGTGCCGAGGCGAACGGCCCAATCCCATAAAAGTGTTTCATGAAGTTTCCTAGGTGAACGGCCCGATCCCATAAGAGTATTTAGTAGAGATGCCAAGCCGAACGGCCCGATCCCATAAAAATATGATACTGCCGAGGTGAAAGGCCCAATCGCATAAGAATATGATACTACCGAGGCGAACGGCCTGATCCCATAAGAGTGTGTTACAATATCCTGCCAAGGCGAACGGCCCGATCCTATAAGAGTGTGGTACATAATTCTGCTGAGGCGAATGACCCGATCCCATAAGAGTGTGGTACATAATCCTGCCGAGGGGAACGACCCGATCCCATAAGAGTGTGGTACATAATCCTACTGAAGCGAACGGCCCGATCCCATTAGAATAAGATGCTTTTAACGAGTCCTTGACCCTACTCACAAATAAATGCGTGAGTTATGAAATTTAAGGGAGCTTTTCGATGAAAACGCACAACGCGGGAGAAATTCGTAATGGGAGCAGAATATCCCCGGCTAAACAAATAGCTCGTCAAATTTCTAAAATAGCAAATCCATTACTCCACGCAAGCTTAGTCTCAGTTCGTAACATGAAATCAAGTAGCAAAGCAGGCAATAATAACTCAACTAGTAAAAATAAAGCATGGTGTGAATCCTAGTCTACCCGGACATACTCAGGAATTCTTGCATGCGCACGGACACTCTTCACCTCATATGTGTGTAGCTTCCTACAGGCTAATTTCCCCCTCACAGGATTTGACAGAAGACTTACCTCGCTCGGAAGTTCCATAACCGAATCCAACGCCTCTCTAACACCTCAAACCGATGCTCGTCGATCCAAAACTAGTCAAAAAATGTGCAAACCAATCAAAATATACCCCAATGCGTATAATTTAACAAATTATAATGATTCCTAACTCCCCTCGAAAAATAAACAAAGTCAACCCTCGAGCCCACATTCTCGGATATTAAAATTTTTAGAAAATAAATATTATAGATAACATTACGAACTCAAATATATAATTTATTGCTAATTTCATGCCTGATTTCCTTGTTTAAATAACAGATAAACCTTGTATTTCACTTGCAATAGTGGGAATCATTTACCTCGTGTTGGTCGATGAAAATTCGCTCAAAATAGCTCACCAAATTTGGCCAACCCAAGTGAAAAATGAAAGAAGAAGAGCCAAATCCCGTTCTTAAAACAATTCTACCCAGTTTTTTGCACCTGCGGCGTCGCTTGTGCGACCAAAACTCAGCTTCTGCAGAGAAGCACTGGAGCCCGAACCTTTGCACTTGCGGAAACTGTCCCGCTCCTGCGACATCGTGGGTGCGACAATCTCCCTCACTTCTATGCTACTCTCCGCTTCTACGCTCCAAGAAGCCGCATTTGTGCCATCGTAGGTGAGGTCCAAACGTCGCTTCTGCAAACCTTCCCAACGCACACCTCTCCCGCCTCTGCGCTGAGCAGTCCACTTCAGCGGCTATGCATATGCACCCAAATTTCTATAGGTGCGGTCACACTAGCACTAGACAAAAACCAGCATTTCCTCAATTTCAAATTTCAATCCGTTTCAAACCCAAGGCCCCCGTCCAAACGTACCAACACGTCCAAAAACACGATACAAACTTAGTGGAAACCTCAAATCATGCTCAAAAACTATGAATCAATGATGGAAACCTTTCTTTAAAACCTTCAAACTTCAAAATTCGCCAGACGCGTCCGAATTATACTTAAACATCCTGGAATGATGCCAAATTTTGCGTGCATGTTAGAAATCATGATAAGAACCTATTCCAAGGCTCAAAACTCCAAACAGACATCGATAAAACCAAAATTCACTTCAAATAAAACTTAGAAAATTCTAAAACCTTCGAAAATCCAACCATCCGTAATAGGCGCCGAAATGCTCCCGGACCACCCGATACTCAACCCGAACATACGCCCAAGTACGAATCATCACACAAACCTATTGGAACATTCAAATCCCAATTCCAAGGTTTTTTACTTAAAAGTCAAACCATGGTCAACTTTTCCAACTTAAAGCTTCCGAATTAAGAATTTTCCGTCTGAATCAACTCTGAACTTCCCGAAATTCAACTCTGACCACACGTACAAGTCATGATACATGAAGTAAAGCTACTCAAGGCCTCAAACCGCCGAATGACGTGCTAGAGCTCAAAACAACGGGTCAGGTCGTTACAGTCAGAACTCATTTGTAAATCCATGATAAATATTTGCGTAGGGGTTTTCTTTAGTTGTTCCTCCATGGAGTATTCTTTGGTTGACATCTTCTTCCATAATTCTGTGGCCTCCACATCTGTTATATTCCTTCTCTGAATCTGTTCATTTCCTAGATTCCCGCGATTTATTTCCTATGAAGCGTAACATCTCCCTGACCTGGTCATTTTGTGAGCCACTGCGGAATCCGTCATCTTGGCCTTCCCTTTCTTCTGTTATATCCATGGGATTGTCTTGTATTCTCGATTCTCTTTATTTCTTATAGCAGCGATGGGCTATTGCTGGTAACCATCACTGTAGGTTTTAACTGTACGGTGATCATTAGCGCCCTTCGAGGTGGGACCCTTGCAGCCTCAGCATTTCCTATTGTAATGATGGTTCCTTTCAAGCCATATTTTTCATCCAGGGTGATCATGTTAGCTCCTTAATTACGGTGGTTTGGTAGCGGGTTACGATTCACATCGGCGTAGCAGGGGTGCAGTGAATGGCTCCAACTTTGATCAGTAACTTAATTTCATTTTTTAGTTTGAAGAAATCCTCGGTATCATGCCCCGGTATGTTGGAGTGGTTGCCGCACCGTTTGGTTGCATCTAAGTATTTTGAATGATACTCAGGAATCCTTCCTTCTATTGGATGTATCAAACCTGCTCTCCTCAGTCTTTCAAATAGTATAGCCAAATGTTCAGCAGTCGGGGTGTAGTTTCTAGGACCTCTTTATTCAAAATTCGGGCGAGGTCGGGGTGCATAAGTGGGTCAGTTTTGATGAGTGGTAGTTTGAACTGGAATGTATAGTCCTGGTGGATTTGGATTTGCATGGGCGCGATGTGGATTATATTGAGGTTGGGGATTGTAGTATAGTTGTGTGTTGTATACTGGAGCATAAGTATGTGGCTGTGGGAAATGAGTGTTCCATGGTGTTGATTGGACTGGTAATAGGGACTGATTGTTGATACCACTTCCTTTTTTTTCTTTTCGTTGCCTATTGAACTGGGTTGGATTGCTTTGCTAGCTGCATGTAATGCAGCCATAGATTGTACCTCGACGGACTTCATGCCTTCCTCTAAAAAGTCTCCCATTTTGACAGCAGGTACGTGTTGGTTTTGGTTAGCAGTGAAGGTGACGCCACCACGAGGAGGGGTATGAACTGTGTTAGTGGCAGCTGGTGGATTTTGAGGTGTCTGAACATAATTGGGTTCATAAGGGGTGTGTATAGGAGGGTTCGGTGGGTTTGCAGGGGTTACTGGGGGTATAATCTAGGTGGTAGGGACTGAAGTTTGGGTATTGTTTGCTTGGCGAGTAGTTTAAGGAAAGTGGTTGGGGATTAAATCTTGGGTAGGAAAACGAAGTGGTTGTGGGAGCGTCATCATGGCCAGATGTGCCAATTCCTGAATATGTTGTACTTCCTCCCTCAATGATTCCATCTCTTGGGCCATCCTAGCCACATGCTTGTCATTCTGCGTATCATCCTTCTCTTCCGACTGCCCCGGGCTATCAGCTATTACCATAGCATGTTCAGTCGGGTTATCTGTCGCAGACATCTTCCCTTTTAATCTCAAGTTGTACGGCTGTTCGACCAGTTGTGGTTCAACACAAACCAACTTCTTCGTTTGGGGAATAATAATAAAGTAATACAAGAAAAAAAATTAAAAGAAAAAAAGAAGAAGCTAGTTTCAGTGTTTGCACAAATATAGGCACACAGAGCAGTTAGTTCACGTATTTAAGCAAGCGCGTTCCCTAAAGTTCGAGGGACCTATCTTTGCCGGAGGTAGACCTAAGTAGCGAATATTTGACAAATAATTAGATTTGACACATTAGGTTCGAAGCAAATTTTGGTTTCATTGATAATATTTGGATTGTAGCAGGTGGGAGCAAAAGTTACATCATTGTTTTTAACTTTCATAAGGTTACATGGGCTCAAACAAACTTTCCCTTAGGGAAATGAAAAGGTTCGAGATAAAAGATACAAGTGGGAAAAAGGAGTGAAATCAACCAGCTTCTAATAGCCACCCCCGAAATCATTCCCCATACCTTCTTCTTCTTCCAGTTGTTCTTCCGGGTCTTCTTCTGGTTCTATCTCAAACTCAATTTGTATGCATTCAACTACTCGGTCATTATCCTCGGGAGGTGGCAGCACGTGATCAGTTGACACCGGAACCACTTGGCGGTGTATGGAGGTAGTCACGAGGTAGTGCAACAAAATATCATGATAGATTTGCAAAGCCGCCACTGCACCTTCCAGCCAGGCTATGCCTTACCTATTTGGTCGAGCTAGCTCGTCCTCTTATTTGATCCATGCGTAGTATTCTGGAGTGCACCATGAATTCTGGCCCATTGGCATTATGACTAGATCGATCCACTCCTCATGAAGCCTGCTTATGCTTGGTATCGGGTCTGCCCATTGTACTCATCTTCATACAGCGCCGTCCTCATCTAGAGAGGTACATCATGAATCCAACCAAACTGCCTTAGAACTTGTAGGGGTGAGTATGGATGGATGCCCTTGAGTCCTATCATCTTGATAAAATACTTTTGAGGAGTCCTTAAAATTGCCCTGCCATGACAACTTCCAGTTGATCCACTCTCTACTTAAATTGGTAAGCATCTCGCTCCATTCTTCATGTCCACGCGGGGAGACCCAAAGCCTTATTCTCTCACAGTGACTTCGAATCATGTTGCTAATGCTCATAAAGTAGTCAATTGTGGCCTCTCGTTGAAAGAAGTGCTCTGTGGCCATATTTGAAGCAACAAGTTGCAGCCTTAGAAGAAATTGTACCCTGGGAACATGAAGACAATGCTCTGAAAATTTCTGCTAACACCATAGGTACCAAGGTGGCTTGGAGGTTGCCCCGGAATGTTGCCAAAACCACAGGCAGCAAGTTGATATTGATCCGTCCTCTTTGCAGAAATTCTCCCAAGTACAATTCATAGCTTTCACGATGTCCAAACTTATCGAATAATTTTTCTAGGCTTCCCCATCCATCTTCAATGTTTCTTAAACTCCAGCTGTTTGCCAGACCCAAAGCATCGGGAAACCTGTAGCCGGGCATGGTAACCAGTAGTATCAGCTTCCTCCCAGTAAATGGCAGTTCTGTGAAACTGGTAACTTCTTCCAACGTTGGCACCAACTCATAGTCAGCGAACTTGAAAACCACTTTGGCCGGATCTCATAACTCTAGCAGCAAGCGGATAAGTGCCCTACCGGCCCGGATGGTTAGTAAGGCAGTCAATGTTCCTAGGTGTGTCCTGATGTCATCTTAGTCCAACTCAAAATTAGGACATTTTGACATAGGTCATATTGCATAAACCTTAGTTGAGTCGGTATTTGGCATCGACGCACAATTAGGAAAGCCACCATAATGTCAACGGATCACGCACCGAACGATATGACTTTTGTGGAAAGACGAATTAATCATGATGAGACACTTAATATCCAAAGCAAACACTTATCAAACCCCTTTTTTCGCCACCCTTTTCAGAAATGGAAATCAACCAAAATATCCCCAAGATAAATATGGTGATGGGGACACCGCATAGGCTAAGGAAATGGTGGAAGAATATCTGCCGAGAGCATGGAATACCGCAAGAAGTTATGTCAGTTGACTTGAGAAAGCCATTCTCCGAAACTAAAGAGTTTTGTAAGAAGGTTCGGAGGTTTAAAAGACAACCCTCACGTGTCGTTGTGTATGATAGTGTACAGCTATGACTCGATAGGAAAGAGTGTGATGACAGTATATATAAAACGGTAACTGATAGTGATGCTAGCAATAGCAGATTAAAATAAGCAAGATAAGCACAATGATGAGCAAGTAAGGCAAGTAAGCATATAATTGCTAATTAAACAACGTTAAAGTAGTGTACAAACAATTCTGAATTACATGTTTGGTATAAGTCTGCTAAGGTCAGAACCTAAGTGTGAGATCCCCAGCAGAGTCGCCATGTTGCTTTACCCTATTTTGAACGAGTCAAAACAAGATTCAACTCATGGTTCCCCTGTTGAAAATAAAAGAGAGTCTCCACCTAATATTTAAAAGGTATATTAGGATACCTGTTTAATTACTAAGATCATTTCTCTATTAGTCTGCTAGCCGGTGAGATTTTGGGTAAGGGGTCTTGTTCTTCTAAGGGGAAGGTGTTAGGCATCCCTTAAAATCTACCTGAGGTAGCTCCATAGGACTTAGACTGGATTTAAGAAATTAGATGTCTATATTCTACTTAATTAGGACTTAAAGTGTATGGCCTACCTATATCTTGTTTAAAGCCTTATCATTTTGAAAGAAAATAGTATATGTGCCTTTAAAAGAGGATATAGGTTTCATTTATAAAGCTTTAGAGAGAAGTTCTACATAATTGAAAGAAGTTTGGAAGTATATATAGGGTTTATATTTTGCAAGCTTTGTAAAATTGGGCATTTTACAATAGTTTATCCTTAAAATTGTATGGCTACTTGTATAATTCTAGTAAAGTAAAGGTTTCTTAAAGAAGTAGTCTTAGGTATACCTCGAAGATTGATTCGCAAATCTCAAATTTTAATTTGAAGAAATTTTTTGAAACCTTTGACTTTGCAGCAACATTGGTTCGATTTTTGTAGAAAAGCTCAACTTTTGAAAAGCCACTTTCCAACTTCGGTTTTTCAGGTTTGTTTAAAAGAGAAGGCTTCCGACTTTTGGAAAAATCTGTCTTAGTTCCAAAACATACTAAAAATCGTTAGAAAAGGATAAGAACTAAATAATAGGAATGATTAGCAAATTAGAATTATTGTTACTAAGTCACAATGCTTCTTTTGTCCTATCTCTTTAGGCTTGCATAGGTTGCTAACATAATTCAAAGATATAAAGCAAAGCATTCAATCAAATATCATAAGTATTATGTACATATATGAACAATCAATAAACTTAAAGCGATAGGGGGAAATAGGTGGACTCTAGGTTTGGGCCTGAAGGAAAGTAAGCCCAGCAGATGGAGAAAACAGACAGCAGCAGCTTCATACTCCAAAACGTTCAGCCATAGAACTTGGTCATAAGTTCTTTGAGAACTCGGCAGGTCCAATTTAAATACATGTACAAAAGAAGGAGAAAGTCATTAGATATGTGGCCCAATATATATAATAATATCAGACAGGATCAGTTACAAGTGCTAGCAAAAAATGACAAAACAACAACACATGAATATAAGGACTCCGAATAAGTAAGTCATGTAGTTCAAAGGAGTATAGGAGGTATCAGGTGTATTAATCTTAATAATCCTATTAGAAGGCTCATGTTTATGAAAGATAATTAACTACAATCATGTACCCAATCATATATACTTAATAGAAGTCTACATACAGACTGATACTCCACCTCTTACTAAGTAAGGAAGTTAACAATCCACTTCAATGTTCTTAAGAAAATAGGGACAGGCAAATACATTCGCAAGTGATCTGTAGGTTGATTAAAGGGTTAACTGTACAGTACTACATTCTAACAGGATAGACAAACATCACAGGCGGATTCCTAAGTATGTGGGTAAACATCAGTGAACTTAGTAGATTTTTAATGACCCGAGAACACAGTCATAAACATGATATACAAATAGCAGTTTCCTTTAAGGTAGGGATGAGTACAGAAATCCTAATGGGTGACATTCAAATGTGTACATGTTGTATTCTAACTAATACTACCACATTACAACATGGTTGAGTACTAAACATGGAATTAGACTAACATGGCCATCATTGTTGATCTTGAATAGTGAAAATTTACACTAGGCAAGCATATGCAATTTTGAGCTAAGTAGATTAGTTGTCAAAATGAGGTTTTGCAACACATGATTTTATCGTATGGTATTCCACTATAACAGGTACAATTTCCATTAGGTTTATAGACATGACTTAAACCAAGTAGATTGCAGAAGACATAACTGAAATGCATAGGTTCCTTAGAGCTTAATCCAGTTATTTTAAGGTATTATCTCATACAGTGAAGTTCACAGATGTAATAAAAACAGTATGGGAGCTGACAAAAGGTCTTAAATTGATTTTCTAAATTACCGAATCGTACAAGAATACATTTAAAGAGAAAGACACTTCAAGCATTGTAAATTGCCAATCTTAGGTCATGTGGCAGCCCTATACTTAACAACATATATTCATACCAAGTTATACTGGATACAAAGATTGAATCATGTCAATAACACTAAGTCATAATTCATATGAGAGCTACAATAGAACATTAGGAGATTAAGCCAACTATTAAGGTTCTTTGGAAGTTCTTTTTCTTACTCTCAAGAGCTTAACAATGTATATATAAGTTATCAAAAATGTTCATCAGGATTACCAGAATAACTAATGTCATGACCCAATACTCAACATGTCGTGATGGCGCCTATCACAAGAGCTAGGCAATCCGACAATCACAATAAAACTAGGCATTTTAAATTAAAAATAAGATGAAGCTAGTTTAACAGTAATAACTCTCATAAATAGCTTATATGAACAACTGCGACTCGAATACAACTTTTTCAAAATCCGAGTGTCACTGAGTATATGAGCATCTCTACAATAACATAGTCAAAAACACTATCTAAGAAGGTAAAACAGTATAAGTAAAACTGAAAGATAGTGGAGGAGAGTCAAGGTCTGCGGACGTCAAAGCAGCTACCTCGATAATCTTCGAGCGGGTAAAAACTCCAAGATCAGCAACCACCGTGCCCGAAAATACAGGGATCTGCACACGAAGTGCAAAGTGTAGTGTGAGTACAATCAACTCAATAAGTAACAAGACAAACCTTTGGGCTGAAAGCAGTGACGAGCTCAACCAATCCAATATAAATACAGAGTTTAACAGTGCAGAAATGACAGGAAATATGACAATAATATCCCCAAGAAAACTCATTATCTTCTCGTACACAGTACAGGAAATGTAGACATGCTTTCAGGTTTAATAGTTAAGCTCAACACATATAAAATATTCCGAGTGTTACTGATATGAGAAATATGACATCTCTATATCTACATGCCAATATGTACACCATATGTGAAGCAACACAATGAAAATCTCACGTACTCACACTCTCAGAGTACTCAATTTGACAGCCTCAATTTCTCTCATCACAGTTAGTCGCTCAGCACTGTACGGTGCTTGCTGCGGCATGCACCCCGATCCACATATAGCCATAAGGGCTATTTGGCGTGCAACCCGAACCACATATAGCCATACGATCAACTGCGGCGTGCAGCCCGATCCACAATCTCACTCACAACATGATTCTTGGGCCCAACTCAGTCATCAATTCTCTCCAATCTCTCGGGATCACAAATCTCATGTCAACTAGCCCAAACAATGATATATAACACAAAACTAATAGTAACAGATACTGAGGTATGTTATGCAAATGATGGATGTGACTGAGTACAAAATTGCCATAAAAGAAAATAATTTAATAGCAAAAATGACCGTAGTGGGTCTCAACACCATTAGCATATAGCCTAACATGATTTCTAACATGGATCTAGCCACAAACAACTCGATACAATCAACACAGGCTATAGAAATCAATTCCACATGAAAATGCTAAGTTCTTAATCAAAATTCAACCCCGGGCCCACATCTTGGGATCCAATAACAGTTACAAAATCCGAACACCCATTCAACCACGAGTCCAACCATACGAAATTTACCAAATTCCGACACCAAATCGTCACTCATATCCCCAAATTTTAGTCTGCAATTCCCTAGCCCAAAACTCCCAAAATTCCACCATAAAGACACATAAACTAAGTAGGGAATGCAATGGGTAATCAATATTATTGAATAAAAATGATCAAAAGTGGCTTACCTCAAGAAATCACTCGAAACCCCTCTCAAAAATCGCCTTAATCCGAGCTTGTAAAGTCCAAAAATGATTAAAACATTGTAATCCTTCAAATATCAACAATGCCAGGCTTTTTGCTTCTGCGCACCTTTTAGCCGCTTCTGTGATTCCTTTTTTGCAGTTCCGCTTTTGCGGTAAAAGCTCTGCAACTGCGGAGTTACACAAGACTCCTGTCCTCACGCTTCTGCGGTCCCAAGACCGCACCTGCGGATGCGTTTCTGCGCAAAACTATCCACTTCTGTGAGCCTCCTTCTGTATTTGCGAGCTCACAGGTGCGGCGCACTCCTCGCACCTGCGCAAATGCCCCAGCTCACCCAGACAGCTTCGGTGATCCCCTTCTCGCTTTTGCGAGCTCACACCTCTAACCAACCCCTCGCAGGTGCGGTCACACCAGCAGTTCCCCAGCTTTAACACTTCTAAGTACACAAATTCAATCCAATTCCCAGTCGAATCATTCCCGAGGCCTTGGGACCTCAACCATATGTACCAACAAGTCCTAAAGCACGATATGAACTTAGTCGAGGCCTCAAATCACATCAAACAACATCAAAAACACGAATAGCAGTGCAATTCAAGCCTAATGAATACTAAAGAATTCCAACTTCTATAATCGATGCAGAGACCAATCAAATCAACTCCGATTGATCTCACATTTTGCACACAAATCATAAATGACACAATGGACCTATTCCAACTTCTAAAAAAATATCCGGGTCTGTTAGCCACAAATTCAATTCTCGGTCAAACTTCTCAACTCTCAAAACTTCTAATTTCCCTACTTTCGCCAATTCAAGCCAAAATCAACTACGGACCTCCAAATCACTATCCGGACATACTCCTAAGTCCAAAATCACCATACGGAGCTATCGGAACCACCAAAATTCCATTCCGGAGCCATTTACATGTAAGTCAACATCCGGTCAACTCTTTCAACTTAAGCTTCCCACCTTAAGACTAAGTGACCCAACTCATTCCAAAACATCCTAGGAACCAATCTGCTACCTCGACAAATTAGATAAAAATAATTGAGCATAGAATAAGCAGTAAATGAGGGAATGGGGCTACAACACTCAAAACGACTGGTCGGATCATTACATTCTCCCCCTTTTAAATAAACGTTTGTCCTTAAACAGGTGTAGAATCATACTTGGAGTCTCAAATAGGCATGGATATCCACTCCGCATCTCCCGCTCGGTCTCCTAAGTAGCCTCCTCGACTGGCCAACCTCTCCACTACACCTTCATTGAAGCTATGTTCTTTGAACTCAACTTTTGAACCTACCGATCCAAAATGGCCACCGGCTCCACATCATAAGTCAAATCACCATCCAAATGAACTGTGCTGAAGTCCAAAACATGAGATGGATCGCCGACATACTTTTGGAGCATGGAAACATGAAACACTGGATGAACACTCGATTGACTAGGGGGCAATGAAAGCCTATAAGCCACCTATCCGATCCTCTCAAGAACCTCAAAAGACCCAATATACCGAGGGCTCAGCTTGCCCTTCTTCCCAAACATCATAACACCCTTCATGGGTGAAAATCTAAGCAGTACCTTCTCTCCCACCATGTAAGCAACATCATGAACCTTCCAATCGGCGTAGCTCTTCTGTCTAGACTGCGCAGTGCGAAGCCTATCCTAAATCAACTTAAACTTGTCTAAAGCATCTTAAACCAAGTCAGTACCCAATAGCCTAGCCTAACCCAGCTCAAACCATCCCACCGTAGACCAACACCGTCTCCCATAGAAAGCCTCATACGGAGCCATCTGAATGCTCGATTGGTAGCTGTTGTTGCAGGCAAACTCTGCAAGCGACAGAAACTGATCCCAAGAACCCCCGAAATCTATGACACAAGCACGTAGCATATCCTCCAATATCTGAATAGTGCGCTCGGACTGCCCGTCCATGTAAGGTGGAATGTTTTACTCAACTCAACCCGTGTACCTAACTCTCGCTGCACTGCTCTCCAAAACCGCAGTATTACTGCTTTCCCGATATGAAATGATGGACACCGGCACACCGTGAAGGAGAAAAGTCTCGCGGATATAGATCTCAGCTAACCGCTCTGAAGAATAAGTAGTCCCAACTGGAATGAAGTGCGCGGACTTGGTCAACCAATCAACAATCACCCAAATAGCATCAACCATCCTCGAAGTCCGTGGGAGTCCAACTACAAAATCCATGGTGATACGCTCCCATTTCCACTCCAGAATCTCAAGCCTCTAAAGCAATCCGCCCAGTCTCTGATGCTCGTACTTCAGCGGTTGACAATTTAAGCACCAAGCTACAAACCCCACTATATCCTTCGTCATCCTCCTCCACCAATAGTGCTGCCTCAAGTCCTGATACATTTTTGCGGCACCCCGATGTATGAAATACCGCAAACTGTGGGCCTCCTCAAGAATCAACTCACGCAGCCCATCTACATTGGGTACATAGATCCAACCTTGTATCCTCAACACCCCATCGTCCCCAATAGTAAACTCCTTGGCATCATCGTGCTGAACAGTGTCCTTAAGGACAAGCAAATAGGGATCATCATACTGGAGCTCTATGATGCGATCATATAAAGAAGACCGAGGAACCACACAAGCTAAAACCCGACTGGGCTCCGAAACATTTGATCTCACAAACTAATTTGCCAAGGCCTGAAAATCTTATGCAAGCGACCTCTCACCAACAGGAATAGAAGCAAGGCTACCCATACTCATCGCCTTCCTACTCAAGGCATCGGCTACCAAATTGGCCTTCCCTGGATGATACAGAATGGTAATATCATAGTCCTTTAGCAGCTCCAACCATCTACGCTGCCTCAAATTTAGATCCTTTTGTTTGAACAAATGCTGGAGACTCTGATAATCCATAAATACCTCACAAGACACACCGTAAAGATAATTCCTCCAAATCTTCAATGCATGAACGATGGCTGCCAACTCCAAATCATGAACAGGGTTGTTGTGCTCATAGGGCTTCAACCGGCGAGAAGTTTAAGCAATCACTTTGCCCTCCTACATCAAGACACACCCAATACTAATCCAAGTAGCATCACAATACACCGTATAAGAGCCTGACACTAAAAGCAAAACTAGAATTGGAGCTGTAGTCAAGGGAGTCTTGAGCTTGTGAAATCTCTCCTCACACTCATCCGACCACCTAAATGGAGCACCCTTCTAGGTCAACCTAGTAAAAGGCGCTACAATGGACAAGAAACCCTCCACGAAGCGACGATAATATCCGACCAAGCTGAGAAAACTCCAAATCTCAGTAGCTGAAGACGGTCTGGGCCAACTCTGAATCGCCTGTATCTTCTTTGGATCCACCTTAATCCCCTAACTGGACACCACTTGTCCCAAGAACGCCACTGAACTGAGCCAAAACTCACACTTGGACAACTTGGCATAAAGCTTCTCATCTCTCAACCTCAATAGTACAATCCTTAAATGTTGTGTATGCTCCTCCTAGCTACGTGAGTATACCAGAATATCATCAATGAATACGATGACAAATGAATCAAGATATGGCTGAAATACACTATTCATCAGATGCATGAATGTTGCTGGGGTGTTGGTCAGCCCAAATGACAACACAAGGAACCCATAGTGACCATAGGGGCTCCTGATTGCCATCTTCCAAATATCCAACTCCCGAATCTTCAACTGGTGATACCCCTACCTCAAATGAATCTTAAAGAACACCCTCGCTCCATGAAGCTGGTCAAATAAATCATCAATGCAGGGCAAAGGATACTTGTTCTTGATTGTAACTTTGTTAAACTGCCGGTAATCGATGCACATCCGCATAGTACCATCTTTCTTCTTCACAAATAGAACTGGTGCACCCCAAGGCAACACACTAGGCCTAATAAATCCCTTATCAAGAAGCTCCTGAAGGTGCTCCTTTAATTCCTTCAACTCAGTTGGTGCCATACGATATGGAGGAATAGAAATAGGCTGAGTTCCCGGCACCAAGTCAATACCAAAATCAATATCCTTGTCGGCTGGCATATCCAGCAGGTCTGCAGGAAACACATCCTAAAAGCATCGCATTACCGGGACAGAATCAATAGTGGGAGCATTTGAACCAACATCTCTCACAACAGCCAAATATAATGGACACCCCTTCCCAAACATCCGTTGGGCCTTCAGGTATAAAATCACCCTGCTGGCAACATAATCTAGAGAACCTCTCCCCTCGATCCTGGGCAACCCTGGCATTGCTAACATCATGGTCTTAGCATGAAAATCCAGAATAGAATGACGTGGAGACAACTAATCCATACCCAAAATCACGTTGAAATCAACTATGCTAAGAAATAAGAGATCTGCTCTAGTCTAAAATCCCCCAATAGTCACTACACACAATCGATACATACGGTCCACAACAATTGTATCGCCCACCGGCATAGATACATGAACAGGTGAGACTAAGGACTCATGGGGAATATCCAAAGAGCTAGCAAAATATGATGATACATACGAATAAGTGAAACCAGGGTCAAATAATATAGAAGCATCCTTGTGACATACTGAGACAATACCTATGATCACTGTGTCTGAAGCAACAGCCTCTGGCATGGCGGGAATAGCATAGAATCGAGCCTCAACACCACCTGATCGGCCTCCCCCTCTAGAGCAACCTCTAGCTGCTTGAGCCCCACCACGAGCTGGCTGCGCGAGTGGTGAAGTAACTGGTGCAGAAGTCATAGCCTGACCTCTCTGCTGAACTGGACCTCCAAAGAGATGGGGACAATTCCTCCTGATATGTCCAAGCTCCCTACACTCGTAGCAACCCCAATCCGTTAATGGTGGCAGGGACTGAATCGGACCCCGAGAACCGAAATAACTGCTAGAAGAACCCGGCATAGACGAACCCTGAACTGATGGAGCACAGGATGAACACTGAGCTGGGAAAGCATGAGAGATGACTGACAGCAGACGTGCACTGTTTTAACTATGGCTAGCTGATGCACCACAATGAACTGGACGAGCCATCTGAGCGGGCCTATAAGGACTACACCTGCCGTGGTTGGACTATCCCCCAAAAGAAACACCGGTGAAACCACCCAAACCATGAGGCCTCTTGGCCTCCCTCTCCTCATGCTCCTGACTACGGACCAACTCTAGCCGTCGATCAATATCAACCACCTCGTCGAACCTAGCACCCGATGACTTCTTCCAAGTCATAACAAAATGCAACTGATAGCTGAGGCCATCAATGAACCTCCTAATCCTCTCTCACTCAGTGGGAACCAAACAGATCGAATGACGATAACTCTAAAAATCTCATCTCATATTGGGTTACAGACATACCCTCATGGCGTAGCTTCTCGAATTACTTATGAAACTCCCCCCTGCGGGTCGTTAGCACAAACGTCTCCCTGCGGGTCGGTGGCACAAACGTCTCCCTGAGGGTCGGTGGCGTGTTGCAATTTGGGTTTTGATCGGTTGAGAAAGTTAACTTGACTCTCACAAGGATGAGTGCAATCTTGGCAGACGATTTGAGGTACTTTATGGTCTGTATTACATGAGCTTATGAAGGATTTAGCTGAATTTCAGTGCAGGATTATGGTAGTAATAAAGTATGGTTATTGCAGGTTATCGGATGTTTTATTCCGTGGCTTCGAGCCAAGTCAGGGAGTTTGCGATCGACGATGGGATTGCATGGTTATGTATTATATCAGTTCTGGTATGAGGCTTACTCGTGGATCGTTTATGACTTGAAAAGTGGATTTCGAGGATGACTCGAGTAAGAAAATTTCTGGATACATGATATATTAAACTCTTCGGGTAAATGAAAATCATAAGATGAATTGGTTTCATTATTCCTAACGGATGTGTAGTTATGTGAATAATGTAACTAGTGTTAGTCTCTTATGTAATAGGAGTAGGTTATGTGCTATGTATATATATAAATAGGGCTCATTGTAACATAGAATAATAAGAAATAATATTTTCTCCTGTACTTTCTCACATGGTATCAGAGCATTAGTGAGAAAGGAACGTTGTGCGTCATTCCAGCGATATCTGGGAAGAAACTACTCAGTCACCGTGCAATTTTTCGGTGACCTAAGTGACTGATTTGCGTCATCTCATGTTTGGTGAGTGTTGTGCACAAACCAACACCACCATTAGACTCAGTAAACTCTAAAGACCAAACATCATTAACATTCTCCGGCAACAGACACCCCACACGCCTCAATGCGCCATCCAGATCTGGGATTCCATCAGCGTATCTGTCCCACGCGCCGGCACGTGCGTGCTTCTTTGGCCATTTTTTGGCCGAGCTTATTCAGGACAACCTGTTCGCCCAGCAATTCTGAGTCTACCAGTACTATTTCCGAAAGATTCCTATAACTTTGGAATTTTTCCGGCGAGCTACAGCATTTTCCTGTGTGAACAATATGTTTTGGCATGAACAGTGTTTTCCGGCATAAAATAATGTTCTTTTTCTCTATTGTGAATATTTTTTTCCCAGTTATTTCTTTAGTTTCTAGGAGTTATTGATTTTCACTATTTCAAATTAACCGTAAAACCTTTAATCAAGAATTTGAGAAATTAATTGTAGCAACCTGGGATCTAATACTATGAATAGTTGGATGGTTTCTCTACCGGATTATATTGAGTCCTTCAGTACAAAGCATGTAAGCAGACATCTTCTAAGACAGATTACGTTGATCAAACATGCAATAGCGTGAATTGTGTCTCCCAATCTTCATCCTCCGATTCTTGGTCATTGATTCAGGTGCAGCTGATCATATTTCTGGTAACAAATCTCTTTTCATTAGTATTTCATATTCTCAATCTCTTCCAACATTCACAATGGCCAATGGGTTTTAAACAATGGCAACTGCAATAGGCCAAGCAAGCCCACTTGCTTCCTTACCTTTAGGTTCAGTTCTGTATATTTCTAGTAGTCCTTTTATTCTCATAGACATTAGTCGCTTAGTCAAATCACTTAAATGTGATGTTTATTTGTTGATGACCTTGTTTCTATAGAAGAATGAGTTACAGGGCGGATCATTGATACCAGGCGTGAACCAAATGGACTTTAATACCTTATCCTTGCTAAATCACTAGGACTCACATCTTGTCTTCCTTCAACAACTTGTCCTGTTACTGATTCAACAGATTTATTATATAAACGGTTGGGACATCCCAGTTTGTCAAAACATTCGAAAATGGTAAGTTTATCTCACTTGTCCACTCTAGAGTGTGAATCATGTCAGCTCGGTAAGCATACCCGCTCCTATTTCCCTCGGCGTCTTGATAATCGAGCAGAGTCACCTTTTACTTTAGTCCATTCAAATGTTTAGGGTCCTAGACGGGTCAGTTCTACCTTGGGATTTCGCTACTTTTTCAATTTCATTGATGATTATTCCAGCTGCACTTGGATATTTTTTATGTAAAAAAGGTCTGAGTTGTTTTCTATTTTCCAGACATTCCACGCTGAAATTCAAAATCCGCACATTTCATACTGATAATGCCCTAGAGTATTTGTCTTCCCCATTTCAACAGTTTATGAAGTCCCATGGGATTATTCATCAAACATCTTGTGCGTACACATGTCAACAAAATGGGGTAGCTGAAAGAAAGAATAGACATCTTATTAAAACTGCTCATGCCCTACTCATACAATCTCATGTCCGTTGCATCTTTTGGGGGATGTAGTTCTTACATCTTGCTATCTTATTAATTGTATGCCATCTTCAGCTATCCATAATTAAGTTCCATTCTCTGTTATGTTTCCCCACTTACCTTTGTTCTCTCTTCCACCTCGTGTCTTTGGAAGCACGTGTTTTGTTATAACCGTACTCTAGGAAAAGATAAGTTAGCTCCTCGTGCTCTTAAGTGCGTATTTCGGGGTTACTCGAGAACGCATAATGGGTATCAATGCTATTCTCCTGACCTCCAGCGGTACCTTATGTCTATTGATGTTGCCTTCTTTGAAACCCAATCATATTTCACAAATCCAGGTAATCACTTAGATATTTCAGAGGTGCTACCAGTTCCATCTTTTGGAGATTCAGTCATTATCTCCCATTCATCTTCCTCTACAACTCCAGTTCCACCACCTATAGCTCCAGTACTACCATCTAGTCCAGTTCAACCTTCTGTAGCTCCACAACTTCTGGCTTATCATTGTCGTTCGCGCCCGGCATAAGGCCCACCTGATTCACATCCTGCACTTGACCCTGCTAATACTGCAGTCTTATCTCCTCTTAGTCAATCGATTGCACTACTGAAAGGTATATGGTCCACACTTAATCTTAATCCCCATTATGTCGATTTAAGTTACCATCATCTGTCATCACCTCATTTTGCATTTGCATCATCTTTGTCCTTTGTTTCCATCCCTAAGTCTACAAGTGAAGCACTTATCTCATCCAGGATGGTGACAAGCTATGATAAATGAGATGTCGGCTTTACATACGAGTGGTACTTTGGAGCTTGTTCCTCTTCCTTCGGGTAAATCGACTGTCGGTTGTCATTGGGTGTACGCAGTCAAAGTTGGCCTAGATAGCCAGGTTGGTCGACTTAAGGCTCGTCTTATTGCCAAAGGGTATACTCAGATATTTGGGCTTGATTACAGTGATACTTTCTCTCCCGTGGCTAAAATAGCATCAGTCCGCCATTGTCTATCCATTGTTGTTGTTCGCCATCGGCCTCTCTATCAGTTGGAAATTAAGATTACTTTTCTTCATGGTGACCTTGAGGATGAGGTTTATATGGAGCAACAACCTGGTTTTGTTGCTTAGGGGGAGTCTAGTGGCATTGTATGTTGGTTGTTCCAGTCCCTCTATGGTCTAATGCAGTCTCCTCGAGCCTGATTTGGTAACTTCAGCACAGTTATCCAGGAGTTTGGCATGGCTTGTAGTGAAGCTGATCACCATTTATTTTATCAGCATTCTGCTTCAAATCTCTGTATTTAGCTGTTCGTTTATGTTGATGGTATTGTTATTACCGGCAATGATCAGGATGGTATTACTAAGTTGAAGCAACATCTCTTTCAGCACTTTCAACCAGGGATCTAGGTAGATTAAAGTATTTTTTGGGTATTGAGGTCGCTCAGTCTAGCTCAAGTTTGATCTCACAACAGAAGTATGCTTAGACATGCTTGGGGACACAAGTGACAGTTTTTAGGCCTGTTGACACTCCGATGGATCCTAATCCTAAACTTCTACAAGGACGGGGGTTAGCTCACAGTGACTAGACCTGACATTTCCTTTCCTGTAAGTGCTATGAGTCAGTTTATGGATTCTCCCTCTGATAGTCATTGGGATGGAGTTGTCCGTATTCTTTCGTGTATAGAATCAGCTCCAGGCAAGGGTTTATTGTTTTTGGATCGAGGCCATGAGTAGATCATTGGATACGCAAATGCTAATTGGGCAGGATCACCTTCTGATAGACGTTCTACATCTGGATATTGTGTCTTAGTAAGAGGTAATTTGGTATCTTAGAAGAGCAAGAAATAGAATATGGTTGCTCGGTCTAGTGCAGAAGCATAATATCAAGCAATGGCTATGGCAACTTGTGAGCTAATTTGGATCAAATAGTTGCTCAAGGAGTTAAAATTTGGTGAGATCAGCAACATGGGACTTGTGTATGATAATCAAGCTGCACTTCATATTGCATCAAATCCAGTGTTCCATGAGAGAACTAAATACATTGGGATTGACTGTCACTTCGTTAGAGAAAAGATACTCTCAGGAAATATTGCTACAAAGTTTGTAAAGTCGAATGATCAACTTGTAGAAATTTTCACCAAGTCTCTCACTGGTCCTCGTATTAGCTACATGTGTAACAAGATCGGTATATATGATTTATATGCACCAGCTTGAGGGGGAGTGTTGGAATATTTATGTGAATATATGTAATTAGTCTTAGTCCTTTATGTAATAGGAGTAGGTTATGTGTTATGTATGCATATAAATAGGGCTCATTGTTGTAACACCCCATATTTTCATACGTAAGAGTACGTCGTAAGTCAACTAATATAAGCTCGAAAATGAAATCATCTTTGAAAAGCTTATAAAGTAAGTTAATCATGTTACCATGGAGGTTAAAAATGCTTAAGATCATGAGTACCAAGTACCAAGAGGGTTGGAAGGCTTAGAAGCTAAACAAATTGAAGAAAATAAGTTTTGTCGAAAGTCGACAAGTGGTAATGTTATAACATGTACTTTTTGGGTGAGAATAGGGTGCTTAGCATTATAAGGAGTTTATGTTATGATTTATTTTAGTCGTAAGATAGTTGTGTGTTATGTTTTAATGTCAAGCGAGTTGTGAAACAAAAGTAGGTCATCACAAGTTACATTCATAAATGTGCTGAACATTAGGTCAAATGTAGCTGAGCTTTTCTCCCAATATAATTAGAATACAGGGTGATATAACTACCAAATTTAAGATCTATGAGTCTAGTTTCTAATGCATTAAACCGTTCATCGATACGACATCCGAGTAAAGAGATATTCACGTTTTCGTGAAACCGCGCAAGAAGCTCCCAATGGGTCCCACTTAGGCGGTGGACGACCCTTGAACATTTAAAAGGGGTTGGACGGCTCATTTTTGGCCATTTTCGACCAAGGGCAGTTCCCAAACTCTCTCAACACCTCTCTAACAGTTCTTCAAGGTATTAAGTCGAATCCAAGGGGGTTTTACCTAAACCTAACCTCAAAAGCTAGCCTAAGTGAAGAAGAGAGTCTCTATGGTATTTTGATGGATTTAAGGATGCTTGTAAGCTAAAGGAAGCTTTGGTTCGAGTTTTTTCTAATTATTTCAGGTATGCATAATACCCTATTTCTTGGGCTTAACTTATCTATGTGTTGTTTAAGTTATTTGCATGAAGAAATACAAGATAGAACTTGAAGTTGTATAAGAAGTTGTTGTCTCTTATTGCACTATTTTGGAGTTGTATATATGACTTCACGTGGCTGGAAATCGTGGGGAATAGCTTGGTTATAATTTTCTTATTGTTTTTATGCTTGTAAATACGTTGAGTATGTTGTATATAGGAGAAGAAATAACCACACAATACATAGAAGTTGTCGATGTTGTTGTTATATCTTATTGGGTTGGTTGATGTTACTTTTATAATGGCTATAAGGTTGGAATGTCATGTCAATATATATGTTTATATGCTGGACCTGTTGATGGTGTTGTAAGTACAGGGGTGATGGAAAAGGAGTTAGGGTTTGGTTCCAATCCAAGCTTGCCGCTCGTCGTGTTAAATAGTAGTTTTCTTGGTGACATTTGTGCACTTGTTGTTGTGTAGATTGATTTGTGTTGTTGGGCTATTGGGTATGTTGTGGTGCTGAAGGTATATAGTTGAAGGTTGTATGTGTTCTTGTTGTTTTGATGGACTTGGGGAAAGCAAGAAAAATAGGGGAGATGTTGCCCGTTTTAATATAAAATAAGCTTGTCATTCGTTGTACGATAGTTGTATCATTCGTAGCTTAATGATAATATTATTATCATCATTTTAGATTAAATTTGCGACGATACGAGTTCAATGTGGTCATTGGACAGACTGTGATAAGGTATTTTAAGGCTATACCTTCTTTCCTTTTGGCATGATCCATATGATACAAACGAAACGAGCAAATGCACAAGTTTCATTAATGACTCTATTCATATAAGTACTAGGGGTGCCTATGTTCTTGATTTCCTATGTGTCCTACTATTATATCGTCCATTCATGGATCTCATAAAATACGTACGTTGAAAAAGTAAATTTCATGATATTAACCGAAGGCATATTGATCTTATGACATCCCGAGAGATCTTATTAACTTACTTCTTATGCACTGCATTCATTTATACATGTACATTGACCCATGACCATATGGTGTTATATACGCATATATTATATGTATATGGGGTATGGGGAAAGTTTATGGCGTTATATACGCACTACCACCAGATCAGCTAGTATACGTTGATGATTTCGCCCACAAAGGCCGAGATAATATGATGGGATGCCCTTATAGGCTTGATGATGTCATATATGCATATATCTATGTATGATATGGCATTTATACACATATGCACGATATTATAAATGTTTCATGATTCACGTAGCTATTCAGACTTACAGGATGAGTTCTTTACCATGTTTCTTTTATATCTTTTATATACTACTTTCATGACTTACATACTCGCTACTTATTTGTATTAACATACCTTTTTCTTGGGGACACTGTGTTTCATGCCTGCAGGTCCTGATAGACAGGTTGATAGTCCTCCTAGTAGGCTATCAGCTCAGTGGAAGGTGTCAGTGCACTCCACTTGCTCCGGAGTTACCTATTTGGTCAGTATGATTTGGACATGTATTGATTGGTATGGTGGGGCCCCATCCCGATCTTTATGACGTTTATGTACTCTTAGAGGCTTGTAGACAGATGTCATGTATATGGATACTTGTATGGCCTTTTCGGCCTATGTATTGAGTGTACAAATGATCATGTCGGCCTTATAGGCACGTGTGTCACATGTATAAATTTCTATATCATGTTAAGTCGTCTTATGTCTAGCATTCCCTTATGTTTTATTCTGTTTATCTCATGACGGCCCTTCTGGCCCACTTACCCATGATGGTATGATAAGAAAAATATGTTACGTTGTACTCGGTTGAGTAAGGCACCGGGTGCCCGTCGCGAACCTGCGGTTTTGGTCGTGAAAATTTTAACATAGAATAATACGCAATAATATTTTTTCCGTGATTTCTCACAATGTGTGCATGGAGCAAGGATTTACTCGGTCTCATTAATGCGGGGGTTACTTCTTTGGGTGTTGGTGTGCGAATGGGGCACAGGTTGTTCGACTCGTTTTGGTGGTGCATTGAGGTTTAAATAGGATGGATGACTCTCGAGAAGGTTCTAACGAGTTCAAGATTCATATGTGGTATTTTAGGATTTTTCGTATTTGTAAAAGGCTAAGATTTGAGATTGCATTGGATGGTGTTGGGACTCGTGGTATTTCTATATCATTATAGGTTCTACATTTTAGTATCAGAGAGGTTAAGGAAACATCGTTTGATTCACATAAGGTCTCTTCAAAGTGGGCATTTTGGTTGCGGTACTATTGGACGCTGAGCAGGGAATACAAATGCTTATGGGCTTAGGATAACGTTGCTTCATGCTAGGATATCTTGTGGCAAGATTTGGTTGAGGATTGTGGTGTTTTGGCAAGGAGTGTTAACTTGAAGCAACTCAAAAGCAATTCAGAGAAAATAGAACAGCTTGGTGGTAGATTAGATCAGCATGGTAATGGGTATAATCAGTTCTTTTGGTTTTTATGATGTGTTGAGTCTCTATAGGTATTTTGTGGCAATACGCATGCGTTTGGTGACCTGCGTGACTTGGTTTCGTAGGGTTCTCGATTATTTTTATCACGGCTTGAGATGGCTATTTTCTACCGACATGAAGAGTATGTTGCGTATTGTGATTTTCTCCTGGATGAGATTAAGTGGAAGCTTTCCGACTGATCGAGTGTGTATTCTACTTATGACTCAGAATTGATAATAGGGTTCTCGTGTTTTCATATGATGGCATGATAGATGCAGTGCGTCGTGTGGGATTGAGGATCACATGTACTAGGTTGCAGTTCAATTTTGAAGGTAAGGTCATGAATTTTAGACAGTATGGACGGTTGTAAATGTTTAGATGAATGCTAGTACCACTTGATATTTCCTGAAGGACGCGCATTTCATAAGGTGCATTGTGTTTGACTAGCGGATGCTTCACTAGTATTTCGGCACTCGTCTGGTTTATTAACGACTGACATTCGAATTTTGATATGTGGTGTGGGAGAAATATAGAAGTATTTCTAATAGGATTATTGTGTATGAGAGATGTGTTAGTTATTCTAGTGGTGGTTTTGGGATCAGCTATGATGATTCAAGTGCTCTATGGATTTGGGTACTGGGAGTTCTTAGAATCAGATTGTTTCGTGGTTGTGGACAGTGAAGATGTGGACAAACTTAGCCAGATGGCAGAACATGTTATGGTTAGGTCATTGTGGACTTTTAGAGGATTATTTATCCATTTGGGGATGATCGGAGTTGATTTGAGGGCCTATGGATAGGCCCAACGAGGATGTGTATTCTACACTGGGTCATATTTGTTGATTCAGCACTATTATTGTTGAGGGGTGTGTCATTCTGTTAGAGTTAAGCTTGTTCGTGTTCCGATATGTTCTATGTTTTACTCTTCTATGCGACGATGGGTGGTGATCTCTGAGCTAATTATACACATGATATGATTCTGTTTGGGCCTTATGGCGAAATTCAAGCAAAATGGTTTTTGGGATATTGAATGGTTGGTTGCGCCTTGGTTATGTATTTGGGTGGTGGTATATTGTGCTATTCGATTATCCATGGTGATTGTCATGCACATCGTGAGTTTATTATTGACATGCACTTGGTTGTTGATTTTGAGTATCATGGTTCAAGGTATTTCATATGGACCGGTGTTTGGATTTGGGTAACGTGCCGTAGCAGAGTTAGGATGGGATATGATCCTTTGAGTTTGATCCATGTGTCCTGATTTTACTATGTGTGATGGTTCATAGCATTGCACTTGTGGTATCTCTTGAGCTTGCGGGACGGCTCTCTCTCATCTTATTCACTTTCCATTCTTGGGTACATATGAGTTGTTGCTTGTTGGTGCACGGATTACACGACGTGTGGCTATATATGAAAATTGTGTGGCATGTCGGTTGTGAAGCTTGTAATGGATGAGATGAGGGTATTGTACATGGAGCTAGTGTTGCCAGATTTGATTGCGGTATGTTTGAAAGAATAATGTCGCTAATCATCTTAGAATTTGGCTATGGTCCTTGTCGGATGCGAGAGCTCCATAACTTTTTGATCTGATGAGTGGTTATGAGTTTCTGCATGATTCTTTCATCATCGGCAGTTTGCGAAGGTTTTGAACGAGGTTTTGTTTGATATGAGGTTTATTACTAGTACCGGGTTTGTTTTTGAGTAGCTACTGTATCACGCCCCGACCTCGGGGAGCGCGACTGGCGCTCTACCGAGATGACCCGGCCGAGCAAGCCTGTACATTACTTCCTACACCAACTCCCCCATGATTAAGGAGACAATATATTTCATTAGTTAGACAATAAGGAGGACCATGTGAACAACATCAATTCACTAACATTAGTTACATCATTTTATGTCTCAAAATACTTAACTTTCATAGTTTGAACTGGAACATGTGGTACAAATACAACATTAATAGTTTGACCTTCCTATTGCCAACATACTACCCACACTATGTTTACGGAGCCTCTAATACATACAAAGGAGTACAATAGTGTCGGCAACAAGGCCCCAGCTATACCTCAAAACTGAATGTACAAAGAGAAAAAGATATACGACCCCAAAATGAAGTGGGGCTCACCAAGTCAGCTGGGAGTAGGATGCTCCGCTTTCATTGATCAAAGCCGCCTCAGAGGAACGACCTGCATCCATTAAAGATGCAGCGCCCCCGGAAAAACGGGCATTAGTACATGTCAAATAGTAAAAGTATGAAAGCCAAACACCCTCTTCAATGATTTGAAATGCAACAAAAGTTTGACGAATCAAGGAAACAAATAAAGAGCTTAGTAGCCGTTAAAATCATAGCAAAATAATTTAAAGCTTTCAAAATATTTATAAATTTTAAGTTGGGAATCCTCTATATGACCTCTGTCCCAATGCCATAATCTCTACACAAAGCAGCCTCGCCGCTTCACCCCAATGTGTACGGGTAGAGGTGTATTCACAATGCACAATCTCAACACAAAGTGGCCCCGCTGCCTCACCCTAATGTGTGCGGGTGGAGGTGCATTCACAATCACATTCTCTACACAAAGCGCCCTCGTCACCTCACCCCAATGTGTGCGGGTGGAGGTGCATTCACAATCACATTCTCAACGCAAAGCGGCCTCGCCGCCTCACCCAAATATGTGCCGGTGGAAATGTATTCACAATCACATTCTCTACACAAAGTAGCCACGCCGCCTCACCCCAATGTGAGTAGATGGAGGTGCATTCACAACCACATTGTCTACATTTGAAGCCGCCTCGCCGCCTCAGCTCAATGTGTGCGGGTGGAGGTGTATTAACAATGCCATACTTCAGATTCCTAAAACGATAATAGTTGTACAACAGATTTCTTCCAAATCAACCATTTGGCACCTTTGGCCTTAACAAGTATAAGTTCATAAGATTTCATCATATGATAAATATGGATTTGATCACATTGATTTCCTACAAAGTTTTCTTCCCAAAAAGGGTATAACAAAACTAAGTCGAAATTGAAAATCATTAACACATGAGGGTTCGGACACGTTATGCAATTTGAGAATCAATTTGCTAGCTTGAATATCCCACTTCAATAGTATCTCAAGTTCGGACTACACATGACGGAGTTTCATAAGAATTGGGGAATTCCGATACTAGAAGAAGAGTTTAGCCTTCATACCTGAAATTCGCCCCTTAATAATACTACGATGGTCCACCACACTAGACAACTTCAATTTACAATAATGCAACACAATTGCGCCAATATTAGTAAGATTTCTATGCTTTAAGTCATTTAGACTTTTTATCAAACATCTAATGTGCATATCTTTCTACAACCTCCTTCAATGGAATTTCTTCACCTAACAACCACCTTCCACGCTAATGATTCACCTCACAACTTCCATTACCACATGCATGCCCAAATCTTCTCTCCGAACCCATCGATGTTATCAATTAATTCATTTTACAATCTCTACAATACCAACACAACCTAGGTTAGGCACTTATGTCTTCCAATCACCAACCCACAAATCATAACACATAATTAATCACCATAGATTAGTTAGAGATTGTAGACATACCTCTCATAGTGAAACTCTTGAAAATCCTTACTTGTAGTGTTTTTGACCAATTTGGGGATTTGAATGGAAATCTATGGATCTACAAGATTAATCCTTGTTAATATAAGTGTTTAGGAGTTGTAATCAACTCAAAATACTCCAAAAACATTACCTTGGTTCATGGGAGTGAAGCATAGGATGGATTCCCCTTGATTGAGCAAGCCCTAGCTCAAAGATATGATCTAGCCTCTCTCTCTATCCATCCTTGGGGGTATTTATAGGGCTCCTATGTGTATTTTCGCGCACCTAGTCAAGTGAACGCGCATTTTACCATACACACAAGGCATAATACACTCTTATATGCGCGGCCGCACATCAGGGCGCGCATATGGCATAGGTCTGGTAAAATGGCCATAACTTTCTGTAGAAATATCCAAATGACAAACGGTTTGATGTGTTGGTAACTAGACTCAAAGGGATTTAAATTGATAGATACAGAGCCACCTAAGCCTTTATAATTTGGTAGCAGCTTACGTTTGAAGTCGGATCTTGTGCGAATTTATCTAAAACTTTAGCCCATTGCATAGTTGCCAACATGGCTTAGTTCTAGGGATCTCCTTAGGCCCTCAACAATATCCAATACAACTCCTACACTTAATATCATGATCATCTATGTTTTTACAGTCCTTAACCCCTTGTGGAAGGCAAGAAGACACTTAAGCAACTTGTGAGCGTGCTTATGGCCTCGTACTAATAGGAAATTTGAGGGGCCTCACATCCTCCCTCGCTTAGGGTCGTTCGTCCTTGGATGATGGTCAAAATCCTCCATTAGCATCTAATATGACCCAACTGTTACTTCGCACACCAGCAGTACCAAATTTTGACTAACTCCTTGAATTTCCTAAAATTTCGCCAGAGTCACCCCTATAATTGGGCCTATCCATCTACCAGAGAATCCCAAAACCAGTTTTAACAACTTAACTACAACACAACAATGTAAAACAATGGAACAACACTAGCCGCAATTCCATAAACATTACACTACCAAGAAGGAGAATCCTTAACATAAGTTGTACATGGGGCAAATTTGTAGAAAGTTAGCTTTTAAAAACATGGACACAATTACATAGCTATTCAAATAAATTAGGATACTTCTTCTTCATAAGTTCCTCGGATTCACAGGTGGCCTCTTCGACTTGTTAGTTTCGCCATAACACTTTCAATGAGGCAATCTCTTTTTTTCTCAGCTTCGGTTCCGGACTTACCTATCAAGAATGGCAACTGGAATCTCTTCATAAGTCAATTCCTCATTAACCTTTATAGTCTCAATTCGAACAATAAGCAACGGATCTCCAACCACCTTCTTCAACATGGATACATGAAACACCGGGTGCACTAAGGACTTCTCAGGAGGTTGTTCTAGCATGTAGCCTCCTGGCCAATCCTCTAATTGATTTTGTACGGTCCGACATACCTCGGACTCAATTTTCCTTTCTTATGGAACCACATTATACCCTTCATGGGGGAACCTTCAAGAATACCAAATCATCCTCTTAGAATTCCAAATCCCTATGACGAACATCCGAATAGGACTTCTGACGACTCTGAACAATTTTTAACTAATCCTTAATGATCTTAACCTTCTCCATAGCCTGATGCACGAGGTCTGGTCCTATCAATTCTACTCCCTCAAACTCGAACCATCCAATGGGAGATCTACATCTCCTACCATATAAAGCCTTGAAAGGTTCCATCTGAATGCTGGCGTGATAACTGTTGTTGTAGGCAAATTCTATGAGCAGAAAATAATCATCCCAGCTACCTTTGAAGTCAAGAACACAAACGCACAACATATCCTCAAGCGTCTGAATAGTCCGCTCTGCTTGTCCGTTAGTTTGCGGGTGAAAGGCTGTGATAAGATTCACCTGAGTACCCAAACCTTGCTGAAATATCTTCCAAAAGTTAGTTGTGAATTATGCCCCTGGATCAGAAATGATAAAAACTGGAGTGCCATGCAACCTGACTAACTCCTTAATATACAACTAAGCATATTGTTCCGCTGTGTCGGTAGCCTTAGCAGGTAGGAAGTGTGCAAATTTCGTGAGTCGATCCACAATCACCCAAATTGAGTCAAACTTACGAGGAGTGCGAGGTAGTCCTACCACAAAGTCCATATTGACCATCTCCATTTCCACATCAGAATTTCTATGCTCTACGCCAACCTCCCGTTCCTTTGGAGTTTGGCCTTCACTTGTTGACAATTTGGACATCTTGCCACAAAGTCCGCTACATTCCTCTACGTATCATTTAACCAGGATACTTTCTTTGAGGTCATGATACATTTGGAACACAAAATCGCCCTTCATTCCTTACTGTACCATCATCCATGCCAAGAGAAAAAGCCATGGTCTTGAGTTTATGAATTCCTTCCTTCAACTGTACCAATAACGGATTGTCATACTGCTTCTCCTTGACTTCCACAACAAGCGATGATTTCAGCCCTATTTTGCACAATCACCCCTCCTTCATTAGAGTCCTTAAGACGGAATCCCAAACTAGCCATCAATTGAACCTCCTTGGCCAACGACCTTTGATATGCCTCCAAGTGAGCAAAACTGCCCATAGATTTCTAGCTAAGAGCATCCGCCACAATATTAGCCTTCCCCCGATGATATAGGATATCGATGTCGTAATCTTTGAGTAACTCAATCCATCTTCTCTGCCTCATATTCAATTCCTTGTGCTTGAAAATATATTGAAGGCTCTTATGGTCCGTGAATATATCCACATGGGCCCCATACAAATAATGATGCCAAATCTTCAATGCAAAATCCACCACCGCGAGCTCTAAGTCATGCGTTGGATAGTTCTTCTCCTAATTCTTGAGTTGCCTAGAAGAATAAGCGATCACCCTGCCATGTTACATTAATACACACCCTAGTCCAATTCTCGATGCATCACAATACACGATAAACCCATATGTACCCTCTGCTAGGGTCAACACCGGTGTCGTAGTCAATCTTGCTTTCAACTCCTGGAAGCTCTTTTCACAAGCATCCTACCATTGGAGCCAAACTACCTTCTGCGTCAATTTAGTCAATGGAGAGGCAAGAGTAGAGAACCCCTCCACAAATTTCTTGTAATACCCGGCTAAGCCCAAGAAGCTACGAATATTCATTGGAGTTGTAGGCCTTGGCCAATTCTTCACTGCTATGTCCTTCTGCGGATCAACCTTAATTCCTTCTCTGGAAACGACATAACCCAAGAATGTGATAGATTCAAGCAAAAATTCATATTTCGAAAACATCACACACAAGTTGTGCTGATACAGAGTTTGTAGAACTGCCCTGAGATGATCGGCGTGGTCCTCTTGACTTCGTGAATATACTACGATATCGTCAATAAATACTATCACAAAAGAGTCAAGGAACATCTTGCAAACTCGGTTCATAAGGTCCATGAAAGCTGCCGAGGCATTTGTTTGCCCAAAAGACATCAGCAGAAATTCAAAGTGCCCATACCAGGTCCTAAAAGCTATTTTAGGAATATCATGCTCCCTGATCTTCAATTGGTGATACCCAGATCTTAAATCAATCTTGGAGAAATACTTAGCAACCTGCAATTGATCAAGCAAGTTATCTATCCTTGGCAATGGATACTTATTCTTGATCGTGACCTTGTTGAGCTTCTGAGAGTCAATACACATCCTCAGTGACCTCTCTTTCTTCCTTACAAAGAGAATTGTTGTGCCCCAAGGCGACACACTCGGCCGGATGAAACCCTTCTCGAGCAAGCCCGTCAATTGTTCCTTTAGTTCCTTCAATTCTGCCAGTGTCATTCTGTAGGGTGGATAGATATAGGCTGCATGCCTGGAATCACATCAACCCCAAAATCAATCTCCCTGTCTAGTGGGATCCCAGGGAGCTCATACGGAAAGACCTCCAGTAATTCATTCACAACAGGCACAGACTCAAGTGTAGGTGCCTAAGCATCAATCTCTATAACCCGAACCAAATGGTAAATACACCCCTTGTTGATCATCTTTATGGCCTTAAGGTAAGAAATAAACCTACCCATCGGCACCACATCATCCCCCTTCCATTCAATAACTGGCTCATTTGTAAATTCAGACCTAACGGTTCTGGTTCGGCAATCAAGCTTGGAAAAACCTTAATAAAGCCAGTCCATACCTATTATTACATAAAAAGCAACCATTCCTAACTCAATGAGATCGGCCATAGTGTCCCGACCATGCACCGTAACAACACAATTCCTATAAACTCGCGTGGCCTCAATAGACTCACCAACCGGAGTAGATACAAGGAACTGCGGTAGATACCGAGAACTGCTCATTAAGTTGTTCCGGTTCTATCCCAAATTTCATAGCAATATAAGGAGTGACAAATGAGAAGGTGGAATCAAGATCAATAAGAGCATATACATCATGAGATTGGATGGTCAATATAACTGTGACGACATCTGGAGAAGCCTTTGAATCTTGACACCTCCTCATAGCATAAAACCTACTGGGCCCTCCCGAGCTCTGGATACTGCCCCTAACTGCACCACGCTGTGCAGGCGCTGGAGTGCCTCGAGCTGGGGAAGTGCTATGGATGTAGTAGTTGTAGAACTGGCTGGTTGCACCATACCCCTGCCCACACTCTGTCAGGACGAACGGCAATCCCTCTGAATGTGACCCCTAATACCGCACCCATAGCATATGGACTGGTCCAAGAAGCAGGCCCCAAAATGCATCTTCCCACACCTAGGGCATGGGGACCTCCGCTGCTGCTGAAATCTCCCTCCAGGCCGACCTTGCTGGTAGGATCCCCTATTGCCTTGACTGGGCCCAAAATGGCTCCACTGCTGCTGACTGAGCCCTGATGGCAGTGCACTAACTGAAGACTGAGCAAAGGATTGGGATGGCCCTGATGACCCTTCCCTAAAGGATGACCTGCCACCACCACCACTAGAAGCTCCACTAAAATTGCTTGCCGATCGGGCATTGTTGCCTCCCTCTCTCTCCATTCTATTCTTCAGTTTGCGGGTCTCTGTGGCTTGACCAAGTTCCACCATCTTACCATAGTTCATATCAAATTCAAGGCAGTTGCAGTAGCCTCATTAATAACCAAGAGGCTAAGGCCCTGCACAAACCGCCGCACTCTAGCCTCCATAGTGGGCAACATGTAGATGGCATACTTGGACGGGTGCGCAAACCTCATATGATACTCCCATACACTCATGCTACCTTGCTTCACACTCTTAAACTTGCGGCACGGGCTGCCTTAGTCTTGGCAGGCAAGAAATGATCAATGAAGGCATCAGCAAACTCACTCTGACTCGCTAGAGGGCTCCCCTCCTCACAAGACTTCTCCCACATCTCAAACTAATAATAGGCCACCTCTTTCAGTCAGTAGGAGGCCAACTCAACTCCCGCCGTCTCAGTAGCACGCATGACTCGGAGTCTTGTGCATCTCATCAATAAAGTCCTAGGGGTTCTCCTCGGGATTAGTACCCGTGAATACTAGAGGATCCAACTGAAGAAACTTGTTCACCCTGGAATAGCAGAATCCCCTTGCCTGCTGGAAGAAGCAGTTGCAACATTCGATCTCTGGGCCTGTGAAGCCACTATCTGAGCCGACATCTATATAGCTCCCCTAAGGTCCCCATCAGAAACACCAGGACTAGAAGCTGGGGCTGGAGGTGGAACTTGGATATCAGTCGGGGGTGGAATAGCTGCACCCTCAGTAGAAGTAGGAATTGGTGCAGTCGGAGCAGTAGTAGTAGGGAGCGGTGACCGTCGCTCAACCATAGGCTCTGATACCAAGCTTGTCACGCCCCGATCTCAAGGAGCAGCGACCGTCGCTCAACCGAGATGACCCGGCCAAGCAAGCCTGTACAATACCTCCTACCCGAACTCCCCCATGATTAAGGAGAAAAATCTATTTCATTAGTTAGAAAATAAAGAGGATCATGTGAACAACATCAATTCACTAACACTAGTTACATAATTTTAAGTCTCAAAATACATACGCTTTCATAGTTTGAAGTGGTACATGTGGTACAAATACAACATTTCTAGTTTGACCTTCCCAACGCCAACATACTACCCACACTATTTCTACGGAGCCTCTAATACATACAAAGGAGCAATAGTGCTGGCAACAAGGCTCCGGCTATACCTCAAAACTGAATGTGAAAAGAGAAAAAGATATACGACCCCGAAATGAAGTGAGGATCACCAAGTCAGCTGGGAGGAGGGTGCACCGCTATCACTTATCAAAGCCGCCTGCAGAAGAACCACCTGCATCCATTAAAGATGCAGCGCCTCCGGCAAAAGGGGCATTAGTACATGTCGAATAGTACTAGTATGAAAACCAAACGCCCTATTCAAGGATTTGAAGTGCTATAAAAATGTGACGAATCAAGGAAACAAATAAAAAGCTTAATAGCCGTTAAGACCATAGAAAAATAATTTAAAGCTTTAAAAATATTTATAAATTTCAAGTTGGGAATCCACTATATGACCTCTGTCACAATGCCATAATCCCAATGTGTGCGGGTGGAGGTGTATTCACAATACCACAATCTCAACACAAAGCGGCCCCACCGCCTCACCCCAATGTGTAAAGGCGGAGGTGTATTCACAATCACATTCTCTACACAAAGCGGCCCCCCCCTCCTCACCCCAATATGTGCGGGTGGAGGTGTATTCACAATCACATTCTCTACACAAAGTGGCGCTGCCTCCTCGCTCCAATGTGTGCGGGTGGGGGTGTATTCACAATCACATTCTCTACACAAAGCGACCCCACCTCCTCACCCCAATGTGTGCGGGTGGGGGTGTATTCACAATCACATTCTCTACACAAAGCGACCCCACCTCCTCACCCCAATGTGTGTGGATGGAGGTGTATTCACAATCACATTCTCTACACGAAGTGGCCCCGCCGCCTCACCCCAATGTGTGTGGGTGGGGGTGTATTCACAATGCCATACTTTGGATTCCTAAAACGGTAATAGTTGTACAATAGATTTCTTCCAAATCAACCATTTGGCACCTTTGGCCTTAACAAATATAAGTTCATAAGATTTCATCATATGAGAAATAAGGATTTGAGCACATTGATTTCGTACAAAGTTTTCTTCCCAAAAAGGGCATAACATAACTAAGTCAAAATTGAAAATCATTAACACATCAGGATTCGGACACGTTATGCAATTTGAGAATCAATTTGCTAGCTTGAACATCCCACTTCAATAGTTTCTCAAGTTCGGACTACACATGACGGAGTTTAGTAAGAATTCGGGAATTCCGATACTAGAGGAAGAGTTTAGCCTTCATACCTGAAATTCGCCCCTTAATTATACTAGGATGGTCCTCCATACTAAACAACTTCAATTTACAATAATGCAACACAATTGCGCCAATATTAGTAAGATTTCTATGCTTTAAGTCATTTAGACTTTTTATCAAACATCTAATGTGCATATCTTTCTACAACCTCCTTCAATGGAATTTCGTCACCTAACAACCACCTTCCACACCAATGATTCACCTCACAACTTCCATTAGCACGTGCATGCCCAACACTTCACTCCAAACCCATCGATGTTATCAATTAATTCATTTTACAGTCTCTACACTACCAACACAACCTAGGTTAGGCACTTATGTCCTCTATTCACCATCCCATAAATCATAACACATAATTTCATACATAATTAATCACCATAGATTAGTTAGAGATTGTACACATACCTCTCATAGTAAAACTCTTGAGAATCCCAACTTGTAGTGTTCTTGACCAATTTGGGGGTTTGATGGAAATCTATGGATCTAAAAGATTAATCCTTTTTAATATAAGTGTTTAGGAGTTGTAATCAACTCAACATACTCCAAAATCATACTTGGTTCATGTGAGAGAAGTATAAGACGGATTCCCCTTGATAGAGTAAGCCCTAGCTGAAAGAAATGACTTAGCCACTCTCTCTATCCTGTCTTAGGCGTATTTATAGGGCTCCTAAGTGCACGGACGCACACCTGGGGAAGTGACCGCGCATTTGGCCGCACACACAAGGCAGAATACCCTCTTATATGCGCGGTCGCGCATCTGGGCGCGCATATGGCATAGGTCCGGTAAATCACCACCTATGGCTGTATTTTTTGGATGCAGCATATATTTGAAGTCGGATCATTTGCGAATTTATCTAAAACTTTAGCCCATAGCATAGTTCCCAACATGGCTTAGTTCTAGGGATCTCCTTAGGCCCTCAACAATATCCAATACAACTCCTACATTTAGTATCATGATCATTTAAGTTTTTACAGTCCTTAAACCCTCGTGGAAGGCAAGACGACACTTAAGCAACTTGTGAGCGTGCTTATGGCCTCAAACTAATAGGAAATATGATGGGCCTCACATACTGTGATCCAAAATTATTGCTACGAGTATGCAAGTTATGTGGTATTTCCTGTGATTACATCTTGGGTTATAGTAAAGGCTTGATACAGCCTGTCCAAACTTGCATAGAGTATAGATGCGAGAATCGGGTCTTATAATAAGTTCCAAATGTTGGTAATTTTATGCTAAGGTGTATGGACTAAGGTTGAAGTAAGGATATTCAACTTGGTTGTGTTGTCATTCTATGGATGAAGGTTGATTGGGGTGATGTGGGGTCACCCACGGGTATGGGCATGGTGAGTTTACACAGCGATGGGATGGATGTGGAATGACTCTTGGCACGTTCGAGGATGAACGTATGTTTAAGTGGGGGAGAATGTAACGATCCAACAAGTCATTTTGAGCATTTGCATTCTGTTCAACTGTTTGATGTCTTGAGTAGATCCTTATGATGTATTATGACTTGTGTGAATTGCTGGTATTGGTTTTCAGGTGATTCGAAATTTATTTGGAAGAATGAATCTCATGTTAGAAGCTTTAAGTTGGAAGAGTTGACCAAGCTTGACTTTTGCATATTCGAGCCCATATCGAAGTTTTAATGGTATCGTTTAGTCCAGATGGTGATTTTTGACTTGGGCGTATGCCCGGATTTGCATTTGGATGTTTCTTGAAGGTTTTGGCGTTAATTGGCGAAAGTTGATAATTTGAAGGTTTGAAAAGATTATAGGTTTGACCTGGAGTTGACTTTGATGATATCGGGTTCGGATTGTGGTTCTGGGGATTGGAATAGTTTTGGTATGTTATTTGTGACTTGTGTGCAAAATTTGAGGTAATTCCGGGTTGATTTGATATGGTTCGACACGCGTTTTGGAAGTTGAAAGCTCAAAAGTTCAAAAAGTTTTATTTGAGGTACGATTCATTATTTTGATATTGTTATGTGTGATTTGAGGCCTCGAGTAGGTCCATCATATGTTATTGTTCGCAGTTGCAAAGATATAGACGCGATCGCATAGACTAAATCTGGGGTTTGGCACTTGCTTCATTGCGTTCACGACAATGAGACTACGTTCGCGCAAGTTGTGGGACTTGAACATTATTTTTGCATAAGTGGAATCGCGGTCGCGTACTCTTGAGCTGGGCGGCTGGGAATTAGTGAATCCTCTTTGGCGTTTGCATGAAGTCGGCTACGTTCGTGGATCATTGGCATATGTGGGAATCGCGTTCGCATGAGTAGGCTCACGAACGCGTAGAGTGTCTCAAGGCAGTATGAGTTTTCTTCTTTGCGATCACGCTGGTATTTTCGCGATCGCTATTCATATATCTGAACAATGATTATGAGTACTCTATTTCGAACCCTTGAGTCTTTTTATCATATTTTGAGCTATAGCGCTCGAATTTGGACGATTTTGGAGGCAATTTTATTCCATGATTCTATCTTTGATTTTGGCATTTGATTGAAGACTTCAAAAAAGAAATTGGGGATTTTTGTCTAAACTTTCCTAAAGTGAAATTTTGAGTTTTGAACATCCATTAAGAGTCGGATTTGAGTAAAATTAGTATAGTTGGACTCGTAATTGAATGGATAGTCCCAATTTGGGAGTTTGTCAGGTTCCGAGGTGCGATCCCGGGTTTGACTTTTTAGTTGACTTTGAGTTATTGATTAGAGATTTGACCTTTATCATTTGGGTTGGTTTCCTTTGGCATTATTTGATGTATTTGAGTTGCTTTTGGCTAGTTTCGAGACGTTTGGAGGTTGTTACGCGTGGGATGGCATTTCTAGAGTGTTGTTTAGCTTGCTCGGTATTTGTTTTGGCTCGTTTGAGGTATGTATCGTATCTTAAATTGGTTGAGGCACTAGTTTCCTGAATTTTTGTGATAGCCCATGTGCGAGCACCAAGGTTTTTTCCCATGCTCGGGTTAGTTCTTAGGCTGTGATATGCCTAGAAATCACTGTTAAGCTTTAAGCTATAATATTTCTCGTATTTGTAACATTGTAGTGAACTGTTTGAGCCATGTTTGAGGTTACGAAAGGCTAACTTGGTAATTGCTATTTCTGTGATAAAATTGCCGATTTGAGCTTGATAGCACACTTTATACATGCCTACACTTTAGCACTTTACCAGTCCAGGAGCATGAAATATGATATTTATTCATCATATACTTGTATTCTTGTATACTTGCTTCTGTGATATGATTTGGATTGGATGCTTGTGACCATGCCGGGCAGATTGTATTGTTATATCTGTGAGAACGCCAGGTGGATTGCGTTGTTATGCCTATGACTATGCCGGGCGGATTGTGTTGAAATGCCTGTGACAACACCTGGCAGATTGTGTTGTTATGCATGTAACCATGTCGGGGTAGATTGTGTTGTTATGCTTGTGACCATGCTGGATGGATTGTGTCGTTATGCATGAGACCACGTAGGGCAGATTGTGTGACCACGGCGGACGGATGAGTATCAATATGTGAGTTATACATGCAGCACGTGAGTTGTCCGTGCGGTTGATATTGATCTTGTGACCACGCCAGGCGGTTTATGATATAGAGCCTGAGACCACGCTGGGCTAGTAACACGTTGAATTGGCCGTGCTTGCTTGTGGATATAGATCCATCCTCCTAGGATTATCCTCTCATGTTTTTCTCTTGATGGTATACACGTGGATTGTGAGAAACTGACGGATTTCTCGTTGATATGAGCTTTGGGAGAGCTAGTTTCTTTTAGATCGGGTTGCACGCCGCAACAGGCCTTGTTAACTTATGGTTACTGGATCAAATTGCGCGCCGCAACGGACTAATATTTGATAATTGCATTTTATTTACTTGTAAATTTCTTGAGTATTTACCTGATCACTTGCATATCTTCCTCGTATACTAGATTGTTGGCTGAGCAGAACACTTTAAAACAATGAATTTTGAGCATCAAAGTGGTTTTACCTGAGATTTTGATCACATATCTGTTCTATACCTGTTGAAATTATGAACTATACAGGTGTTAGTGAATATCATTTATAGTTCTTGCTTCTTTTACCTCGCCGAGATTAGTTAGGATACATGTTGAGTACATGGGGTTAGTCATACTACACTTCTGCATTTTGCGTGCAGATCTTGGAGCTGTTGTTGCTGCATATGGCGGGAGCAGGCATTGAAGATGTACCCGCGTTCCAATTACGCTATCACTTGTCCTTGGTTGCTTTAGATTCGAATTCTATTCATGTACATTCTAAACAGATGTTGTAATTATTTCAATTCATTTTATATAAATCTAAGTCTTAGTAGCTCATAACTTGTACTACCAGTCCTTGGGTTGTTATTTAAAAGTTCAATTATTTCATCATTTATTTCTCAATAATCTCATCTGGAATATGTTGAGTATTAGTTCGTTCACGTAGCGAGTTGGGTTAGGTGTCATCACGACTAGTGAATTTTGGGTCGTGACAGCTATATAATATGAATGTACTAGACATGTGAACCAATTTGATCCTGAAAATAATAAAATAAGCAAAGAATTAAGCAATACTTAGCCTTAAAATGTAGACAAAACAGCAAAGATGACAGTTCCGGGAACAAGGTTTTCGGGTACAACGATGATGAAATCAACAAGAAAGTAAAATTGTATTAAGCTTTGTATAGAATGTGATGTAAGTATATAGGCAAAATATGATATGACACGTGGTCACCTAAAGGAATGGCACCTGGAACCCATGACGAGGAAGGCCAAAGACCGAACACATATATTCTGCTTGTCACTGGAAAGGACAACGTTCGTAGAAAGGTGTTAAATGCCTTGAGCCCGGTAGCATCTAATAAGAAATATTCTGCAGCATTAAGAGCAACGTCCCCTTACAGGGAATTTGACATTTATGTCCATCGTTACGTCTTTATCATTGACCCTCATAATTGATATTAAAAGAGGGCACGACCCTAGGACCTCCTTCCCTAGACACAGCTATAAATAGTGAGCTTAGTTATCATTGTAAAGGACAGGTATTTTCTGGCAAACTTACATTACATTCTATACAAAACTTAATACAAATTGACTTTCTTGCTTTTTGATTTCATCATCGCGGTGCCCGAAAACGTGTTTCCCGAAACTGTCATCTTTGTTGTTTCGTTTACATTTTAAGGCTAGGTATTGCCTAATTCTTTACTTATTTTATTATTTTCAAGATCAAATTAGTTGACTTGTCTAGAAATCACGTATAAATTCAGTTGTACCATTTTACGGGTAAACAGTTTGGCGCCCACCATGGGGCCTAGACAGCCGTGAAATTTAATTGATTTGTGCCTTTATACTAACGTGCTTTGAGTTTTTTTGTCTTAGAAAAAATCATAAGAAATGGCAGATAATGCTGTTTACAACAGGCATAACCCCGAGGTTCGAGGAGAGCAACCTCACTTCGAGGACTCAATCAGTAACACCCACAACGAGGGAAATGACACCACACCGGTGCATGACAGGCAGCATCCTCGACATGTTCGGGAGACGACTCCCGATGATGCTTATGAGGAGCATGTCGTCGACGCGGTAAGGTTCTTGTAAGAGCAATAGGCGATAATTCTAGTCCATCTAACGTGGCAAGACAAGGTTATGACAGAGTTGAAGCAGGCGTTGTCGGGGGCTTCGAATAATGCAAACAGACGAGATCCAATTTCTCTCGGTGTTCCCGCAAACCAAACAACGCAGCTGATCGACATCAACAATCCAAGGGGTGAAGTTAGCTCCGACGGGGCTAGGGGAGCGGATCCGGTCTCAATAACGATAACGATCCTTTCAAAAATGAACTCTTACGGTTTATGAGGGAAGTAAACTTCAGTATGGACCAAATCCCGGGCGCGCCACCAGTACTAAAGGGCCCGGACTCCAAGAAGTATACTCAATTGCCGTACAAACCGAGCGCTACACCAGAGTTAATCTTGAAGCGGTTAAAATGCCTGAAATGCAAAAGTATGGTGTAACATCGGACCCTTAGGAGCATATTACCACCTACACAACGGCGGTGAAAGGAAATGATCTAGCTCCTCACGAAATTGAATATGTGTTGTTAGAGAAATTTGCAGAAACTCTCGCAAGGGGAGCTTAGACGTAGTATTCGCTGTTACCCAATTTCATAGATTCCTTTGAAATGCTCAAAGATTCTTTCATCAAGGCCTATGCCAGGGCTAGAAAAGTACAGGCCCGAAAGGCTGATATATTTAGAATTGCGCAAGGAGAGTATGAGTTACTAAGGGAGTTTGTTACCCGATTCCGGAAGGAAAGAGTGTTGCTCCCGGTTGTCCCTGATGAATGGGAAGCTGAAGCATTCACCAAAGAATTGAATTCGAGAAGTTTAAACGCTTCCCGAAAATTAAAGGAATGCCTGCTTGAGTTTCAGGCAACGACTTGGGTGGACCTACACAACCGGTACGTGTCAAAAATAAGGATAAAAAATGATCAGGTTTGTTTTTCCATTATCGACCAAAGGACGGGAGAAGAACAGAGAAAAGTCAAAGGATGATTACGACACAGACAGACGAACTTCGAGGGGGCGATTTTTGCCCTACGAGCGGGTTGAAGGATGTAGCAGAAGCTTCCAGACAGCAGATAAGTTCACCGTTGACAGAAGGACCGATCACGGTCGGAACAACTGGTCACTGCAGGACAAATAAATGTCAGGGTCACGGGATCTTTTTTACCCCAGGTTATCGGAATACAACTTCAACATCAGTATAGTGGAATTGGTGTCAGCCATGAGAAACATCAAAGAGGCACAAGTCTCGAGACCAATGAGATCTGATCCCGTATAGAGGGATCCCAACTTATGGTGTGAATACCATAGGACAAATGGCCACCGGACAAGGGACTGTCGACACCTTCGGGAAGAAGTGGCACACTATTGAAGTATGGTCACCTTAGAGAATTTTTAAGCGACTGAGCTAAGAACAATTATAGTCGTAACAGAGATGACGCGGAACCATCAAAAAAAGGAGAAGAACACCCACGCCAAACAATTAATATGATCTTCGGAGGAAACGAGATTAACAGTGTTACCTTCTCGAAAGCAAAGAAGACGAAAGTGTCAACAACTCATAGTAAAAGGCTCCGGGAGGACGATATTACTTTTACGGAAGAGGATGCAGTCGGATTACTACTGCCACACATTAATGCACTGTTAATTTCTTTAAATTTATTATATTTTAAGATTAAACGTGTTCTAGTGGATCCAGGGAGTTCAGCGAATATCATACAATGGAGATTAATGTAGCAAGCTAAACTCACCGGCTCCGGCCACAAAGCTACTAGCCAGATTCAACCTCGCGAGCGTGACGACCCGAGGAGAGATTCTATTGCTCACGAATGCTAAAGGAGTAATGAAAACAACCCTTTTTTTAAGTAGTAAATGGTGATATGAGATATAACATCATCCTGGGAAGGCCACGGTTACACGAGATGAAAGCCATGTCCTCAACGTATCATCTATTGTTGAAGTTTCCAATGCTGAAGGAATCAAACAGATAAGGGGGGATCAACCGGTAGCAAGAGAAGACATCTTAGATCATTTGTCAAACGTAAAGGAAGTCCAAAGGCTTATAGGAAGATTGGCATCTTTGAGCAGGTTCATTTCCCCGTCGTCAGAAAAATTTCATCACTTCTTCGCACTGCTTAAAAAGAAAAATAATTTCGAATGGACACCAGAGTGCCAGCAGGAAGTGAGGGATTTGAAGAAGTACTTATCAAGCCCTCCATTGCTTTCAAAACCAAAAGAAGGCAAAACGTTGCTAGTCTACCTCGTGGTCTTGAAAATTGTGGTAAGTGCGGTTTTGGTCTGAGAGGACGAAGGTACGCAATCTCCCATTTATTATGTTAGCAAAATTTTAACGGGAGCAGAAACTCACTACCCACATTTGGAAAAACTGGCTTTAGCTCTCGTAGTTGCCGCTCGAAAGCCGAGGCCCTACTTCCAATGCCACCGGATAGCTGTGGTAACTACTTTCCCTTTGTGGAACATCCTCCATAAACCCGAGATCTCGGGTAGATTGGCCAAATGGGCCGTAGAAATGAGTGAGTTCAACACAGAATATAAACCAAGGACTGCAATTAAGTCGCAAGTCTTGGCTGACTTCATGGCCGATTTCAGTACGGGACTGCTGCCTCTGGCAACCAAGGAGGCAGTAATGGTGTCGGAGTTGACATCGGGGGTTTGGACCTTATACACGGACAGAGCTTTCAATGTGAAAGGGTCCGGGCTTGGAATAGTCTTAATCACACCTTCAGGTGAAACCCTAAGGCAAGCCATCAGAACGATCCCTTTAACTAGCAATGAAGCAGAGTATGAAGCTTTGATTGCAGGGCTCGAATTGGCCCGGGAACTTGACTCCGAGGTCATCAAAATAAAATGCGACTCACAACTGGTGGTAAATCAGGTCTACAGGATCTTTGACACCAAAGAAGAACGTATGCAACAATACGTGGTAAAGGTCCAGGCTCTGTTGGCACGATTCATGAAATGGTCAATTACTCATATCTCGAGGGAGGACAACGCAGAAGTTGATGCATTGGCTAAATTAGGATCATCGACGAAAATAAAAGGATCGGAGTCCAGGACGGTAGTACAACTAATGAACTCAGTCCTGGATACAGATGGTTACTATGAGGTAAATTCGACTAGTTTGGTCTAGGAGTGGAGAAATGAAATAATCAACTATCTCGAGCTCGGGAAGTTTCCTGAAGACCCTAAAGCGCCCTGGGTGTTGTGCACCAAAGCAGCGCGATATAGCTTGAAGAAAGGACAATTATAAAAAAAATCTTTCCAAGAGTTGTTAGCCCGATGCTTAGGAGCATCCGAAGCTAACTATGTCATGATAGAGGTCCACGAAGGACTATGCAGCAACCAATCGAGTGCAGGTTCCTTGGTGATGAAGTTGGTACGGGCAGGATATTATTGGCCCCGCATGGAACAGGATGCCAAAGACTCCATACGAGAATGTGAAAAGTGTCAATGCTACGCACCCCTAGTGCATCAACCAGTAGAATCTTTGCATTCGATTCTATCTCTGTGGTTGTTTACGAAATGGGGAATGGACATCGTCGGACCACTACCACTGGCTCCCGGGAAGGTGAGGTTTCTTTTAATTTTGGCTGACTATTTTTATAAGAGGGTGGAAGCAGGTCCTTATCAGAAGATCGGGGAACGCGAAGTGGTTGATTTCTTGCGGGAAAACATAATTTGCAAGTTTGGAATACCAAAAGAGATTGCATGCGATAATGGGCCATAGTATATCGGCGCAAAAATTACAAAGTTCCTCTAAGATTTTAAAATAAAGAGGATCACATCTTCACCCTATCATCCGAGTGCAAACGATAAAGAGAAATCAATAAACAAGGTAATTATTCAAAATCTCAAGAAAAGGTTGGAAGCGGCAAAAGGCATTTGGCTCGAAGAATTACCCAGAGTTCTATGGGCCTACCGAACAACAGCCAAGTCGAGCATAGGAGAAACTCTTTTTCCCTGGTGTATGGTGCAGAAGTTCTAATCCCAGTGGAAGTAGGTGAACCTACCATAAGGTATTTCCAGGCAGATGAGGAAGCAAACAACAAAGCAATGTTAATCAACTTGGAACTGCTCGAGGGACGCAGGGACTTGGCATATGTAAGAATGGCAGCTCAAAAGAAGAGAATGGAGTGGTATTATAATCGAAGAACCAACCTCCATTATTTCAAAATAGGAGATTTGGTCCTAAGGAAAGTAACTCAGAATACCGGAGCTGAACGCGAGGAAGCTAGCCCAACATGGGAAGGTCCCTACTGAATTTCAGCTGTCATCGTGAAAGGTTAATACGAGTTGGAGAACCAAAATGGAGACAAGTTGCCCAGCAATTGGAACGTGGCGCACCTCAAGAGATATTATTGCTGATGAACAACATCCAATCCGAAAGTATGTGCTGCACTTTTTTTCCCTTCGTTCAGTTTTTGTCCCAGTTGGGTTTTTCTGGTAAGGTTTTTAACGAGGCAGTGATAGAAAGCATACTACAAAGACAACAGCAATAAGACCTATGATAGTAAGACAAGCAAGCAAGCTTTCGGGGACGGTTAGATAATATTTGGCTCGATAGCAAATTCCCTTTGGGAAGTTAAGTTTGCTACCAAAGAAAGGCTACCCGACCGTTCATGAGCATAAACCACTAGAGGATTGTTAGATAATATTTTGCTTGATAAAATATATTCCTGAGGGAAAGTAAGGTGTGTTACCGGGTTAAGGATTATCTAGCAATTCATTGGTGGAATCTTTGAAGGTACAAGACTTCTAGTGTTCCAATTCGCATTATTTGCATTCAAAAACTGAGGGGGAATGATATGAGGACACGGCATCAATAATTGCCACGTCGACCGAGAAACAAAAATACGAAAACATAAATATGTCATCGGGACCGGGGACTATGTAGCCAGCCACGTAGAAACAAATTGTATAAGATAGCCACAAGTAATGGCAATTTATTTTTAGCATAGAAAATGCTTGTATACTTTTGAAATAGAAGGAGTTAAATGAAATGAAATCCTTTTGTCTTTATCTTGTTTCTAGTCTAAACGATGAACTAACTTTTTCATTTGAAAGTTAAACAAGTACTTCAAATTCTAGTGCCGTAACAAACAGGAGACGTCTTCTTCAAGAGCACTGAAAACATAAGAGGGCTCTCTTTTTTAAAAACTCTCACGTTAAAGGTTGGTTTCGAAAGACTTTATGCCCGGAATCAAAATGCCTTCAAGGAAAAATGCACCCGAAGACGTGCACAAAAGGACGCAAAAAGCAAACTTGCACAAATACTTATAGAAAGCCTCATGTAAAAAGGATAATGCTCGGAACAAAAGTGCTTCGAGAAAAAAGCATCCGAGACTACACATAGCAAAGCGCGAACAGAAAAACGTCCGCAAAATTCTTAAGTAAATGCAAAGAATTGCATGGATATTCAAATGAAAATAAGACTCAAACAACACTTGAGCAAAAATATGTCTTTATTTACAAGAATGTGCCAAAACGGCAAAAATACAAGAATGGAAAAAAGAAAAGAAAAGCTAAACTGCAGTATCTTCGGAACCAGGAGGAATAGAAGTGTTCGCGCCCTCAGGAGAAGTAGGTGGGTCCATTGATGGCTCAACATTTTCCCCAGTTTGGTCTTTAGCATCGTCGCCTTCCGATTCCTCTTCAGTTCCCCAAAACTCGGAGCCGGAACCATAAGAACCAGGAGCATTAGATTGCGCCAGGAGTCCATTTTTAGCCAACTCAAGCTCTTGGGCCTTAGCAATTTCAGCATCAAAATCAATGATACCAGCTTTGGACTCTTCCAAGGTTTTTCTCCTCATGCTATACATAACGTAAATTTTCCAAACAATGAGGGAAGCTGCTCGGCACTTAAGTTCTTCTTTGAGTTGATCTACCTCGGCAGAAAGGCTTTCCCGGGCGGACCTAATAGATCTAAGGCTAACATCAAGATCGCAGACAATTGAGCTATAGAGCCTATTATGCTCGATAGTTTTCTTGTACTTCTCTTCCAACTGGACATGTTTCGCCCCCACAATAGCAAGCTCTTCAATTTTGGAGTTCAAGGCTACCTTAAAGTCAGTCACTTTTTCAGCAATGGCAGCCTCGCGCTCGGTTTGCAGCAAGAACGACGTCATGGACTTCAGCCCATTTGGCCTTGGCTTCGTCGAATATAACCCTCAGGGGGCCAATTTCTTGGCTAAGGGTTATCACCTCTTACTCGTTTTGCTGCAAACGAGCCTCCAATGCAACAGCCTCAGCAGCTTTGGCTTTCAATTCCGAGAGGCGAGCGATATTTTGCTCCCGCTCTGCTAAAAGCTGATCTCGAGTGGAAGTAAGTTCTTCCTTATCACGAATCAACCTCTGAAGGCCATCAGAAGCAAGAAAATTGGCCTACAAAATAAGAAAGATGAAACTCAGAATACGTTCATATAAAAATAAAAGAAATAACAAAGGAAGAAAGGAGCGTACCGCTGCGGTATTATGCATGGCATTATTCAACAGGCACTCTCCCGAGAGTGACCTAACCTTTTCCCAATCTTTCTCTGAAGTCAAAGGCTTAAGATAATTAGCAAGCTCCACCGGACGGGAAAGCACCTGGTAGAGACGGAAAGGTAGTATTCCTCCTCCGATGGGGGTCTTCAGAAGGAGCAGCATAATTCTACCCAAAATTCTCATGAACTAGGGGCTGGGGAGGAGGAATGTCTCCCTCGTGACCAGATGCGGCCAGTGGAGATGATGTAGCAATTGCTGGTGGAGGAGTAGATGAAGTAAATGATGTAGCAATTGCTGGTGTTGGTGAAGATGGAAATGAAGCTGATGGAGTTGAAAAGTAAGAAGCAGCTGCATCAAATGCAGTGCTGGTTGTTGGATGCTCGCCAACCAAAGATGGCAGGGACTTAGTACTTAGCCCGGCGATACCGGGCACAGCAATTGGAGCCTGAAGACGGGAATTGGCATTTTCCACTAAATCAAATTCCCCCCAAAGTGCCAAGGTATCATCCTCGATTGGTGTAATTAACCAAACAGATTGAGCATTCTGCTGAGCCGATGATGAACGTCGCCTTCTATGTAGAGAAGCCCCATCATCACTGGCTTCTCCATCATCATCAATCATCATGGTGTCAATGACCGGCCCAGGAGGAGGGCTAGTGATCTCAACTTCCGGACATGACACAGGAGCACCAGTCTTCGCCCTCTTATTCTTTTCCCCGCCACAGAAGAACGCCTTCGTTTTGGTAGCTTGTTCTCCGGCCGGGGACTCCGTAATAAAACACCTGTGTTCGAAGCAGGTCCAAAGACACCTGCTTTTGTAAGCGCCTCCTGAAGTAGCCTTTCCTCATCAGTAGGATCAGCCATAACGTCCTCCTCGGGGAAAGCAACAGAGCCTGTGGGTAGACCTAATTTCATGAACAAGTCAGAAGGGTTCAACCAAGTTCTTCACATAAAAAAAAAGTAGAAGCAAGGTAAGTTTAAATTACCATATTTTTTGCATTTCACCCATATTTAAAGGCCAGTACTTTCCACAAACGAGTTTCAGACGTCGTAACATCCAAGATCTTCTGGACCCACCACTGGAGGAGCCGAGTCTTCGGCTTTGTTCCTGTTCTTTGAAGAATCGGCGCGCTTTGAAGAACAAGCCAAGAACAGAAGAAGGAAAGGGTTTTTTGTTTGAATACGGTCATAGGAAATATAAATCGTCGTGGCTAAATTCATTGCCATGATTACCTTGTTAATCAGCAAAAGTTGTGCTGAATTGTGGGATGACGCATGTTCGGGGTATTAAATGCGGAGAGACGTGCGTCTAATCAACCGTCAGAAGCCTACAGAGGAAATTATAGAAATTCCCGTCAAAAGAGCGTTTCTACCAGCTTACCGGTGACACAAAGTTACATCACCGGAAAGTTGGGGGACTATCTGTATAGGGTAAAATATGATATGACACGTGGTTACCTAAAGGAAGGAAACGTGGAACCAATGACGAGGAAGGCCAAAGACCGAACATAGATATTCCTTTTGTCACCGGAAGAGATAACATTCGTAGAAAGGTGTTAAATGCCTTGCTCCTAGTAGCATTTAATAGTAAATATTCTACATCATTAAGAGAAATGACCCACTACAGGGAATTTGACATTTATATCCACCGTTACATCTTCATCAATGACCCTCATAATTGACATTAAAGGAGGGCACGATCCTAGGACCTTCTTCCCTAGACACTGCTATAAATAGTGAGCTTAGTTATTATTGTAAAGGATACAAATTTTCTGGCCACGAATTTTTGATACAAAGCTTAATACAATTTTACTTTCTTGCTTTTTGATTTCATCATCGTTGTGCCTGGAAACCTTGTTCCCGAGAACTGTCATCTCTATTGTTTCGTCTATATTTTAAGGCTAAGTATTGGTTAATTCTTTACTTATTTTATTATTTTTAGGATCAAATTATTTCACTTTTCTAGAAACTACGTAGAAATTCAACTGTACCATTTTACAGGTAAACAGTAAGTTTCCCAGAAAATTCGTGTCCTTTACAATGATAACTAAGCTAACTATTTATAGCTGTGTCTAGGGAAGGAGGTCCTAGGATCGTGCCCTCCTTTAGTGTCAATTGTGAGGGTCATTGATGAAGATGTAATGGTGGACATAAATGTTAAATTCTCTATAACGGGCCGTTACTCTTAATGCTGCAGAATATTCATTATTAAATGCTACCTGGCGCAAGGCATTTAACACCTTTTTACGAATGTTATTCCTTCCTGTGAGAAGCGGAATATCTGTGTTCGGTCTTTGGACTTCCTCGTCATGGGTTCAGTGTTCTTCCTTTAGGTGACCATGTGTCATATCATATTTTGTCCTATACAGATAGTTTCCCTGCTTTCGAGTGACGTAGCATTGTGTTATCGGGAAGCTGGTAGAAACACTCTTTTAGCGGTAACTTCTATAATTCCCTCTGTAGGCTTCTGATGGTTGATTAGACGCACGTCTCTCCGCATTTAATGCCTTGAACACGTGTCATCCCATGATTTACCGTAGCTTTTGCTGATTAACGAGGTAATCATGGCCATGAATTTAGCCGCCAAAATTTTACTTATACGCATCATCCTTTTCCCTTATACTTCACAATTTTCCAAGCATTTGATTTGCATCTTTGTTCTTCATCATTCCTCTAACCCTCTTCAAACAAAAAACCCTTTCCTTCTTCTATTTTTATATGAACGTATTCTGAGTTTCATCTTTCTTGTTTTGTAGGCCAATTTTCTTGCTTCCAAGGGCCTTCAACGGTTGATTCATGATAAGGAAGAACCTACTTCCGCTTGGGATCAGCTTTTGGCAGAGCGGGAGCAAAGTATCTTTCACTTCTCGAAATTAGAAGCCAAGGCTGCTGGGGCTATTGCGTTGGAGGCTCATTTGTAGCAAACCGAACAAGAGGTGATAACCCTTAGCCAAGAAATCGGCCTGCCGAGGGTTAGATTTGATGAAGACAAGGCCAAATAGGCTGAAGTCTAAGACGCTGTTCTTGCTACAACTGAGCGCGAGGCTGCCACTACTAAGAAAGTGACTGACTTAGAGGCAGCCTTGACCTCCAAAATCGAAGAGCTTGCTGCTGCGGGGGCGAAATATGCCCAGTTGGAAGAGAAGTACAAGAAAACTATCGAGCATAATAGGCTTTATAGTTCAACTGTCCGCGGCCTTGATTTTAGCCTTAGATCTATTAGGTCGGCCTAGGAAAGCCTTTTGCCGAGGTAGCCCAACTGAAAGAAGAACTTAAGCACCGAGCGGCTTCCCTCATTGTTGAGAAAACGTATTGTATGTGTAGTATGAGGAGTAAAATCTTGGAAGAGGCCAAAGCTGGTATTATTGATTTTGATTCCAAAATTGCTAAGGCCTAAGAGCTTGAGTTGGCTGCTAAAAATGGACTCCCCAAGCAGTCTGATGCTCCTGGTTCTTCTGGTTCTAGTTTTGAGTTTTCGGGAACCGAAGAGGAATCGAAAGGCGACGATGCCTAAGACCAAACTGGGGAAAATGTCGAGCCATCGGTGGATCCACCTACTGCTCTCGGGGTCGCGGACAATTCTTCCTGGTTCTGGAGATACTACATTTTAGCTCTTCCTTTCTTTTTCCCATTCTTGTACTTTTGCCGTGTTGGCAGGTTCTTTGTAAACAAAGACATATTTTTGCTCAAGTATTGTTTGAGTCTTATTTTTGTTTGAATATCCATGCAAGTCTTTAACCTTTGCATTTGCTTAAGAATTCTGTGCATGTTTTTCTGTTCGCGCTTTGCTATGTGTAGTCTCGGATGCTTTTTCCTCAAAACATTTTTATTCCGAGTATTATCCCTTGAGGGTTTCTATAAGTATTTGCGCAAGTTTACTTTTTGTGTCCTTTCTTGTACGCCTTAGGGTGCATTTTCCCCCAAAGAATTTGATTTCGGGTATAAATTCTTCCGAAACTAACCCTTTAACGTACGGATTTTCATAAGAGAGAGCCCTTTTATGTTTACGGTGCTCTTGAAGAGGATGTCTCCTATTCATTACAGCACTAGCATTTGAAGTACTTGTTTAACTTTCAAATGAAAAGGTTAGTTTATCGTTCAGACTAGAAACAAGATAAAAACAAAAAGATTTCATTTCATTTGATTCCTTCTATTTTTAAAAGTATACAAGTACTTTCTATCCTAAAAAGAAATTGTCATTACTTGTGGCTATCATGTACAACTTGTTTCTACGGGGCTGGATGCACAGTCCCTTTTCTCGATGACACATCTTATGTTTTCAAATTTTCGTGCCCCGATCGACGTGGCAGTTATTGATGTTGTATCCTCATATCATCCCCCCAGTGTTCGAATGTGAAGAATGCGATTTGGAATACTGGAAGTCTTGTACCTTCAAAGATTCCACCAATGAATTGCTAGATAATCCTCAACTCGGTAACACATCTTACTTTCCCTCAGGAATATATGCTATCGAGTGAAAGATTATCTAACAATCCTCTAGTGGTTTATGCTCGTGAATGGTCCGGTGACCTTTGTTCAGTGGCAAACTTATCTTACCAGTGGGAATTTGCTATCGAGCCAAAGATTATCTAACCTTCCCTGAGTGGAAGCTTGCTTGTTTTCCTTGCTATCAAAGGTCTTACAGCTATTGTCCTCGTAGTATGCTTTCTATCTCTACCTAGTTAAAAATCTTGCCAGAAAAAATCCAATTGGGACAAAAACTGAACGCAGGGAAAAAGAGTGCAGCACATACTTTCGGATTAGATATTGTTGGTCAGCAATAATATCTTTTGAGGTGCGCCACATTCCAATTGCTGGGTAACTTGTCTCCATTTTGGTTCTCCAACTCGTATGAACCTTTCCCAGTGATAGTCAAAATTCGGTAGGGACCTTCCTACGTTGGACACAGCTTCCCCGCATTGAGCTCCTGGGTAATTTGAGTTACTTTCCTTAGAACCAAATCTCCTATTTTGACATAAGGGAGGTTGGTTTTTCGATTATAATACCGCTCCATTCTCTGCTTTTGAGCTACCATTCTTACATGTGCCAAGTCTCTGCATTCCTCGAGCATCTCCAAGTTGATTAATATTTCTTCATTATTCGATTGCTTATCTGCCCGGAAATACCTTAAGGTAGGTTAACCTACTTCCACCGTGATTAGAGCTTCTACACCATACACCAGGGAAAAAGGAGTTTCTCTTGTATTTGACTTAGCCATTGTTCGGTAGGCCCATAGAACTCCGGGTAATTCTTCGGGCCAATTGCCTTTTGCCGCGTCCATCCTTTTCTTGAGATTTTGAAATATCACCTTGTTCGTTGATTCCGCTTGACCGTTTGCACACGGATGATAGCGTGAAGATGTGATCCTCTTTATTTTCAAATCTTCGACGAACTTTGTAATTCTTGCACTGATAAACTGTGGCGCATTATCGCATGCAATCTCTTTCAGTATTCCGAACCTGCAAATTATATTTTTCCACAAGAAATCGACCACTTCGTGTTCCCCAATCTTCCGATAAGGACCTGCTTCCACCTAGAAAAATAGTCAGTCAAAATTAAAAGAAATCTTACCTTTTCTAGAGCCGGTGGCAACGGTCCAATGATGTCCATTCCCCATTTCATAAACGGCCACGAAGATAGGACCGAATGTAAAGGTTCTGCCGGTTGATGCACTAGCGGTGCGTAGCATTGGCACTTATCACATTTTTGTATGAAATCTTTGGCGTCTTGTTCCATGCGAGGCTAGTAATATCCTGGTCGCACCAACTTCAGCACCAAGGAATCTGCGCCCAACTGGTTGCTGCATATTCCTTTGTGGACCTCTCTCTTGACATAGTTAGCTTCGGATGCCCCTAAACATCGGGCCAACGGGCCTTGGGAAGATTTTCTATATAATTGTCTTCTCTTGAAGCTGTATCCCGCCACTTTGGTGCGCAACGCCCGAAACGTTTTAGGGTCTTCAAGCAACGTCTCGTGCTCGAGATGGTTGATTATTTCATTTCTCCAGTCCCAGAAAAAACTAGTCGTATTTACCTCATAGTAACCATCTGTATCCAGGACTGAGTTCATTAGTTGTACTACCGTCCCGGACTCCGATCCTTTTATTTCGGTGGATGATCCTAAGTTAGCCAATGCATTAGCTTCTGCGTTATCCTCCCTCAGGATATGAGTAATTGACCGTTCCCAGAATCGTGCCAACAGAGCCCGGACCATTACCACGTTTTGTTGTATACGTTCTTCTTTGGTGTCAAAGATCCCATAGACCTGATTTACCAACAGCTGTGAGTCACATTTGACTTCGCTTACCTCGGAGTCAAGTCCCCGGGCCAATTCGAGCCCTGCAATCAAAGCTTCATACTCTGCTTCATTGTTAGTTAAAGGGACCTTTCTGATGGCTGCCTTAGGGTTTCCCTGAAGGTGTGATTAAGACTATTCCGAGCCCGGACCTTTTCACGTTAGAAGCTCCATCCGCGTATAAGGTACAAACCCTCGATGTCGACTCCAACACCATTACTGCCTCCTTGGTTGCCAGAGGCAACAATCCCGGAATGAAATCAGCCACGAAGTCAGCCAAGACTTGAGATTAAATTGCTATCCTTGGTTTCTATTCTATGTCGAACTCACTCATTTCGACGGAGCTCGGGTTTATGGAGGATGTTCCGCAAAGGGAAAGTAGTCACCACGGCTATCCGATGGCATTGGAAGTAGCGCCTCAACTTTCGAGAGGCAACTACGAGAGCTAAGGCCAGTTCTTCTGATTGTGGGTAGCAAAAAATTTTCTAACATAATAAATGGGAGATTGCGTACCTTCATCCTCACATTTCAAAACTGCACTTACTACAACTTCCGAGACCGTAAGGTAGACTAGCAACGTTTCGCCTTCTTCTGGTTTTGAAAGCGATGGAGGACTTGATAAGTACTTCTTCAAATCCCTCAACGCCTGCTGGCACTCCGGTGTCCATTCGAATTTATTTTTCTTTTAGAGCAGTGTGAAGAAGCGATGACATTTTTCTAATGACCGGAAACGAACTTGCTCAAAGCTGCCAATCTTCCCGTAAGCCTTTGAACTTCCTTTACGTTTGAAGAATGATCCGGGATGTCTTCTATGGCCTTGATTTTATCGGGGTTTACATTAATTCCCCTTTGCAAGACCATAAATCTTAGAAACTAACCTGAACTTACACTGAGCGTGCACTTTTCGGGATTAAATTTCATATTATGCTTTCTCAGGATGTCGAAAGTTTCTTGCAGGTGTTTAAGGTGGTCACCTGCGTTTAAAGATTTAATGAGCATATCGTCTATATAAACATCCATAGTCTTTCCTTCTTTTTTTTCAAACATCCTGTTCACGAGCCGTTAATAAGTGGCTCCAGTGTTTTTCAACCCGAATGGCATCACATTGTAACAATATATGCTGAAATTCATTATAAACGAAGTCTTTTCCTGATCTTTCGGGTTCATCTTAATTTGGTTGTACCCGGAATAAGCATTGAGGAAACTCATTAACTCGTGCCCGGTCGTGGCATCAATCATTTTATCGATATTTGGCAGTGGGAACGAGTCTTTCGGGCACGCCTTATTAATATCCTTATAATCTACACACATGCAAAATTTATTGTTCTTCTTAAGAACTACTACTACTACATTAGCTAGCCAGTCCAGATACTTTACCTCTCGTATTGAACCGATATTATGTAGATGGGTTACATCTTCTTTGACGAATTTATTCCTGACTTCGGCAATATGGCGCTTCTTTTGTCTTATCGGAGGTATGTTGGGATCCAGGCTTAACTTGTATACGGATACCTCCATCGGCATACCTGTCATATCCTCGTGCGACCATGCAAAACAATCTTCATCGAATTTAAGAAATTTGATAAAAACCTGAGTTTCAGGTGCAGTCCCGTCCCCAAGTGGAATTTCCTTTCTAGGAATTCCTCGAACAATGCAACTTGATCCAATTCTTCTACCTTGGACTTCATTGCATCCGTCTCTTCTGGAACTTGGAAATATCTCGGTACCTGATAATGTTCCATCGTCTCTATCTTCAGGCTCATTTCTTTTGGTCCGGGAGTAGGTGCCGGTTCCTGTAATTGCTACGCTGCGTGTTCCTTTCCTTTGCTACTAGAGACTGAAATGGCATTCATTCTCTTGTTGCCGGTTGATCACCCCTTATCTGCTTGACACCTTCGAGCGTTGGAAACTTCAACAATTGGTGATACGTTGAGAGCACGACTTACATCTCGTGTAACCATGACCTTCCCAAGATGATATTATATCCCATTTCACTATCTACTACTTCGAAAATGGTTGCTTTCATTACTCCTTCAGCGTCCGTGAGCAATAAAATCTCTCTCCGGGTCGTCACGCTCGCGAGGTTGAATCTGGCTAGGAGCTTTGTGGCCGGAATAATACTTCCGGTGAATTTAGCTTGCTCCAATACTCTCCATTGTATGATATTGGCCGAACTCCCTGGATCCACTAGAACATGTTTAATCTTAAAATTTAACACATTTAAAGAAATTACCAGTGCATTGTTGTGTTGTAGCAGCAATCCGTCTGCGTCCTCTTCCGTAAAAGTGATATCGTCCTCCCGGAGCCTTTTACTATGAGTTATTGACACTTTCGTCTTCTTTGCTACCTAAGAGGTGACCCCGTTAATCTCGTTTCCTCCAACTCATATTAATTTTCTGGCGTGGGGGTTCTTCTCCTGATTTTCAAGAGTCCCGCGTTCTCTCTGTTACGACCATAATTGTTCTTAGCTCGGTCGCTTAAAAATTCTCTGAGGTGACCATTCTTCAACAATGTTGCCACTTCTTTCCGAAAGTGTTGGCAGTCCCCTGTCCAGTGGCCATTTGTCCCATGGTATTCACACCATAAGCTGGGATCCCTCTGTCCGAGATCAGATCTCATTGGTCTCGGAACCGTGCCTCTTTGATATTTCTCATGGATGACACCATTTCCACTATACTGATGTTGAAGTTGTATTTCAATAACCTAGGGTAAGAAAGATCCTGTGACCCTGACGTTTCTTTATCCTGCAGTAATCTGTTGTTCCGACCGCGATTGGTCCTTCTGTTAACGGTGAACTTGTCTGCTGTCCGGAAGCTTCTATTATGGCCTTCAGTCCGCTCGTAGAGCAAAAACCGGCCCCTCTAAGTTCGTCTGTCTGTGTCATAATCATCTTTTGACTTTTCTCTATTCTTCTCCCGTCCTTTGGTCGATAATGGAAAACCAACCTGATCATCTTCGATCCTTATTTTTGACTCCTATCGGTTGTGGATGTCCGCCAAGTCATTGCTTGAAACTCAAGCAGGCTTTCCTTCAATTTCCCGGAAGCGTCTAAACTTCTCAGATTCAATCCTTTGGTGAATGCTTCAGCTGCCCATTCATCCGGGACAACCGGGAGCAACATTCTTTCCTTCTAGAATCGGGTAACGAACTCCCTTAATAACTCGAACTCTCCTTGCGCAATTCTGAATATATTAGCCTTTCGGGCCTGTACTTTTCTGGCCCCAGCATGGGCCTTGATAAAAGAATCTACGAGCATTTCAAAGGAATATATGAAATGCTCGGGTAACATTGAATACCACGTCAATGCTCCCCTCATGAGAGTTTCTCCAAATTTCTTTAACAACACAAATTCAATTTTGTGAGGAGCTAGATCATTTCCTTTTACCACCATTGTTTAGGTGGTAATATGCTCCTGAGGGTCTGATGCTGCGTCATACTATGGCACTTCGGGCATTTTAAACCGCTTCGGGATTAACTTTGGTGCAACGGTCGGCTTGTACGGCAATTGAGTAATACTTCTTGGAGTCCGGGCCCTTCAGTACTGGTGGCGCGCCTGGGATTTGGTCCATGGGAGAGTTTATTTCCCTCATAAAACGTAAAAGTTCATTTTTGAAAGGATCGTTCTCGTTATTGAGACCAGATCCACTCCCCCTAGCCCCTTCGAAGCCAATTTCACCCCTGGGAGTGTATATGTCGATCCTCTGTGTTGTTTGGTTTGGGGGAACACCGAGAGGAATTGCATCTCATCTGTTTGCATTATTCGAAGCCCCCGACAACGCTTGCTTCAACTTCGTCATAACCTTGTCTTGCCGCGTGAGAAGGCCTAGAATGATCGCTTGTTGCTCTTGCAAGACCCTTACCGCATCTACGACATCTCCTCATCAGCGTCATCGGGAGTCATCTCCCGATCATGTCGAGGATACGTCCTGTCATGCACCAGTGTGGCGTCATTTCCCTCGTCATGGGTGTCACTGATTGAGTCCTCGAAGTGAGGTTGCTCTCCTCGAACCTCGGGGTTATGCGTGTTCTTAACAGTATTATCTGCCATTTCTTATGATTTTTTTTAAGACAAAAATACTCAAAGCACGTTAGTAAAAAGGCAAGGATCAATTTAATTGCGCAGTTGTCTAGGCCCCACAGTAGGCACCAAACTATTTACCCGTAAAATGGTAGTTGAATTTATACGTAATTTTTAGACAAGTGAACTAATTTGATCCTGAAAATAATAAAATAAGTAAAAAATTAAGCAATACTTAGCCTTAAAATATAGACGAAACAGCAGAGATGACAGTTCCAGGAACAAGGTTTCCGGGCACAGCGATGATGAAATCAAAAAGCAAGAAAGTAAAATTTTATTAAGCTTTGTATAGAATGTGATGTAAACTTGCCAGAAATTTCATATACTTTACAATGATAACTAAGCTCACTATTTATAGCTGTGTCTAGTGAAGGAGGTCCTAGGATCGTGCCCTCCTTTAATGTCAATTATGAGGATCATTGATGAAGATGTAACGGTGGACATAAATGTCAAATTCCCTGTAACGGGCCGTTGCTCTTAATGCTGCAGAATATTCCTTATTCAAAGCCATCGGGCGCAAGGCATTTAACACCTTTCAACGAACGTTATCCCTTACGGTGACAAGCAGAATATTTGTGTTCGGTCTTTGACCTTCGTCGTCATGGATTCCACGTGTCCTTCCTTTAGGTGAACACGTGTTATATTATATTTTGCCCTATACAAATTTCTTTCTCTCCCATGCTTGATTCCTCTCTCTGTTTCCAAATACTTTTTGTCTCAGTAAAAAGAAACTCTTGCTGTCCACATTCCTAAAACCTTCCATTGATGGAAAGTCATTTGATTCTAGAAGTAATTATGCATATGAAGAAAGATTCATCATCCACTTTTAAATATTATCCTGCATATGGATTTTTTTACTGAATTGTCTGGGCACTAGATAGACTGGAGCAATTCAGATTGATTAAAGAAAAGCTATTCAATAGACCATTAGACAAAGATGGAATCTATAATTGTATTTCAAAAACTAAAATAAGAAGAATACTCGAAAATTTTAACATTTTGGGACACTCTCGGCCCTTTGAAAAGAGTAAAAGTGCTTTAACTGCTTGGGAAGGTGCATAACCTTTTGCTGCATTATGTTTCGTAGTTCAACCCTTTTTCGAATTTGCCCTCTACATAGGGACAAAAGGAGAAAATTTGATTCATGACTTCAATTTTGCTTGTCCTGCTATTACTTATTTCTTTGCTAATGATGCTACGTAAGAAGTCTGACATATTTTGTGACTGGAAGTACTTTTTCGTGCAATGATTTCTGCAGTTATATTAAGAAGAATCTTTTGGAAAGAATCTCGGTTCTCTAAGCTACTATGCAAGACACTCTCCATTAGTTTTTTTCTCAATTATTTTCTGGCATTCGCCGACTTTTGATGTTATTTTACAACTTCTATTTGCTTTTGAGAGTTTTGGTAATGTGAATTTCGTTAGGTGATGATATAGTTTTGAATTTAGGTTTACCTCTTCAAACAAAAAGTTTGAATTAACGCATAACTTAATCCTTTGCAGGTTGATTAAAATATTTCATTTGCAAGCTTAATATGGCCTGGCTTAGAATCTCGAGAGTGTTGATATACTGGAGATACATTTAGAAAAAGGTGGGGAAAGAGTAAAGATAGAATGTCAAATGTCTTGATAGTTGCTGCTTCGGCATTTGCTGATTGACTACAAGCACGATAATGGGTGCTTCAGTTAGCCACTTAAATTGTCTTCACTCAAATCTACATCGCCCTTAAAGATCTACTTATTGCTAGCTTTCCTGTGTAGAGATTGAAGCATTGCAGATGAAATTATTGAATTTTTTCAAGCTAGCTCTTTCTGGAGAAAGAGGATGAACATATCCTTCGCAGCAGATCTACACCCAAGTAAATGTTGATGTTACTGTTTACCCTTAACTACGGGTAACAATTAAACTTGTACGTGATATTAAGGATACGTGACTTGGCCTGATACAATTAAAGAATGAACGATAAATAAAGGCTAAATTAAATAATTGAAAGAATAAGCAAACCACCAAAGTTGAATAATTCAGCCGTGACGGAATGAACAATAATGAAATAAGTATCTTATGAAGAGAATAGTCAAAATATGCTAATTTTGTATATTGATTGTATGTTGTATCGTATACAATAGGGTTGAATTCTTTATATAGGAGGAGAAAAGAATCTTATACAAGGTAAAAGACCTAATTACAAGGTAAAAGATCCCTAAAATTATTGGGTTCAACGTCTTTGCTGATTTGGGCCGTGATTCCCGCCGAGATATTTACATGTCACGAGATTTTTGGCCCTTCCGTTATGTGAATATAATATTTTTACCATAAGATGATTTACCCGGACTGGTCTCGATAATCTTATCTCGAATGCCTTGGCTTTGAGCTTTATTCCGATGACACTTGACCTCAGACTTCCCTTCCTGAAGTGCCAGTCTCGATCTACAGGAGGGAGACCTCAATCGACACCGATTTTCGAACCCAAGACTGTGCTTCCTATGCGCTCAATCGTATCCGACCCCATACAGATAGTCCCCTCATTTTTTGGAGAGTAATGACAAGAAACGATATGAGCCGCCGCTTTTTAAGATTAGGTTAAGTGAGAACACACTTAAAGAGAACGACACGAAGTTCGAAGCGTTAAATCAGATAACATAAAAACGTCTTGTTGATGGATGACGGCAGCATGATGACGCACGTGGACACTATCAAAAAGGTCCTTTCGTGTCCCAGCTGGCGACAAATTCTGTAATTTTTGCAAATACCAATTAATGCTTTCCCATCTCGTATTTCGAACCGCCGCCTTTGTTGAGTATAAATAGCCCCTTCATTCTTCAATTTCCAAGTTTTATGTTGTTTGAATATTTTCCTGCCCTTGCTTTCTACAGTTCTGCTCTTCAAGTAAACTTCTTTCATATACTCCCCTTTGCTCGCTTCCCATCTCTTCAACTCTAATGGCGAAAACATCTAAATCCGTCCCTCAAAAACAATAACCTTCTTCCTCTCAGCCCACTGAAGAGGTTGAGCCTGTCATCGTTGAGGAAACTTTGACAGAACCTCCTCTAAAAGCTTTCGTACCGATCAGATGCTCGACTGGCTCTGACTTCAAGGTAGAGAAGGCCTCCTCAGTACCGGGACGGGGCGAACCGGTTGCTAGGTACATTAGCTCAATCATGAACAAAATCCTTGACAGGGTGAAGACGGAGTGTAACTGGGTCGGCAAGGACGTGGTAGTCTCCTCTCCGGATGAGGCGATTACCACCCACGTGAAGGGTTATTTAAGCGTCTATACCTACCCCTTCACGTTGGGACCTTTGGACCCCATTATTGTTGCCTTTTGCAAAAGGTACAATGTTACATTGGGTTAGGTTCATCCCTCCGTATGGCGGATAGTTCACCGTTTCCGCTTTTTTGTGAGTAACGTCGACGGACACCCCTTCACCATTGATCATTTACTTCGACTGTACAGTCCCCGAGTCAAGGGGGACTAATAAAACTTGCTCGCCGGGCCAGCAAAGCCCCGTTTTCGAGCATTGATGAGGACAAGGACCGGGGTTGGATGAGCCGATTCGTTCGGATAAGAACCTCGGACCTTATCCCTGCAGAAGACATGCCATTCCCTGAAAAGTGGAACATGAACCGTAAGCATCGTCTTCTTACCTAAATCCATCTGTTGTTCTTCTTTTTCTATCTCACTGATATATTTTGTAAGGTGTAGCAGTTTCTCAAATGCCGGCCATGATTCAACACTTGGAGGAGCGGGTCCGGAAAGTGGTAGCTCAGAGGACCTACTCGGAGCGAGCTTGGCGTGAAATATCGAAAGGCCTTTGGGAGGCCAAAAATCATGGTGAGCTCAATAATGTTCTTATTCCCTGTCATATGTGATCGGCGCTGCTAACATCTCATTTCCTCCTTTCTTTTCAGGTCTGTCGAAGGACGCTGAATTGAGGCCGTCGTCCACCGATAGAGAGGTTCCCTATCCTTCCCCTATTTCGGAGAAGGAGGGAGAGAAGAAAAGAAAAGAAGTCCCCGGTCCCTCAGAGCCCGAGAAAAGGAGGGTTAAGAAGAAAAGCATAGCTCGTAGGCCTAGAATCGCCGACCTGGCTATTCGGCTGAGCGATGATTCCGAGGAACATAGGAACCTCGATACTTTAAATAATGAACCATCTCGGACAGTCCCCGAGCGGAGGATCGATGAAGCTTGCATCCCTCGAGCAGAGGACCTCGAAGCAGGGACGAGGACCGGGGCATGCGACGATACAGGGGAGGCAATACAAGGAACCTCGGACCTCCCAGATACAATGGACTCTCCCTCTTTCTCGGAGGCAACCCTTAATGAAGCTCGAGCTGCCAGGATGCACACGCCGAGCAGAGGCCCAATACGGGCCAGAGCCTTCGAAGACTTTTTTGATGGAGTGCCATCTGCTGATAACTTCGGGCTCGAAGTGCCAAGAAAGAGCCCTTCCGCCGAGACGAGCGGGGTATCTATCGGTCTCAAGTTAGTCGATAGATTTCCCATTCCAAGTTCCAATCCTGATCGGCAGAGGATAGTAAAGTTCACCATTCCCGAAGATGCTAGGGCTTTGGCTGCACCCGTGGGCGTGGCTAGCTACCTTCGTTGTTTGGTGACCGAAGAGGATCAGGCTGCAATGGATGCGGTGGACGTGGCCTGTTTATTAAACGAAGCTCAACAGGCGGAAAATAAGGTAAAATTCCTCATAAGCTCTATTTGGCGTCCGTTAACTTATTCTCAGACTTGTACTGACTGTTCCATTTTTTCCTCGGACCTTGCAGTCTTTGGTGCTTCATCACGAGGCGTTCCTTCGGCAAAGGGAAGAAAAGGTGCGGCGCCAGCGGCTCGAGGGGGAGATGTCGACTCTTCGAGCCAAGCTGGACTTCGTGCGTAAAGAGAATGACAAAACACTCGACCAGCTGGGGCAGCAAATTGACCGAGTAAATCAACTTCGGTCCGTAGTGAGCGAGGCCAAGGCAGAAACCAATGAATAGAGAGCCAAGGTCGATATATTAACTTCGGAGAAGGATACCCTCCGGGCTCGTGTAGTACCCTTGGAAGAGCAACTTTCGGAGGCACAAGAGAAAATCGGGGTTCTGACCAAGAGCACCGATTCACTTCAGTCCCAAGTCGAGGCGCTTACTCTGGATCGGGATGTCCTGGTAAACAAGCTGCAATCAGCAAAATCCGAGATTGCCACGTCCAAAGCTGATGCCGATGCCGATGATCTGATAGCTCAATACAGAGCTGATGCTGAGGCTGCCCAAGAGCAATCAAAGATTTTGGTCGAGTACGCTAAGTGTCAAACCCACCTTTCCGTTCTCGAAGAGCTGCAAGGTCGAGGCTTCGATTTATCTACCGAGATCGATGAAGTAGCAAAGATTGAAGCCGATATTAGAAAGCGGGCCTTCCCTGAAGAAGAAGAAGATGATTCTGATTGACGCTGTCTGTAATACGATACGGCCTTTGTAACATACTTTAATGTGTATGTATGTAAAAGAATTTCCCTTTTTTTGTCTAACTTCGTTCTGAAATTTTTAATCTCGCAAATTTTCCTGCCTTTCGGCCTTAGCTGGGATTTATTTCACCATAGATTTTCTTCCTCCATGGCCGATCGAATAAGGCTCACACCTCGAAGGGAGGAGTCGAGATTTGCCTTGATAGGTCTTATTTCTTTCCGAACTGCGTTAATTGATAGGACCTTGGTCCGTTAAGAAATTGAATCCGTCTTAACCGATTTCAACCTGATTCGGCCTTAGCCCTTTACGAATTCGGAGTTACCTTAGTAGGTTTTATTTCTCACAAAATTTTATTAGTTCGATGCAGCCTTGGCCTATTAAGAAATTGGGATCATGCCTTAGCAGATTTTATCCCCTTTTGAATTTTACTGACTTGAATTGGCCTTGGCCCCTTTTAAAGAATCGAGGTTTTGCCTTGGCAAGTTTCAATCATCCTTGAATTTAACTTGATTCGGCCTTAGCCTTTCACAAATTGAGATTTGCCTAAGTAGGTCCTATTTCCCTTTGAGTTTTGTTAACTCGATACGGCCTTGGCCTTTCAACAAAATTTGGGGTTTGCCTTAATAGGTCTTATTCCCCACTGAATTCAGCGCAAATATTTGAACAATGTTAATTTTCGATAACGTAACGAAAATCAAAGAGGCCCTTAGGCTCAGAAACAAAATATCAGTGCCAAAGAAACTTTATTAGCATTCATACGCTTGTACAACTTTGCTTAAGGGGTAGATCGATCTATTTGGGCACGGTACTTTCGACCGTTTGACCACCCTTACATTGATTCCTAATGATCTACAAGGAGTCCCCCCGAATTTGAAGTAGCGAAGCAATCTCCAGATATTCAAGGTCGATAGAAGTTGTGCACCAAATATCATTATCTTCGATGAGCGACCGATCTAAGTTAGCACGATTCCTAGTTGCCTCATTAAAAACCTTGCCGTAAAATCCAATTTGGGACAAAACCGGTCGAAGAAAAAAAGAGTGCAACGCGTGCTTTCAGCCCTAGTGTCCCGTGTTTCCTGGCTCGAGGTCACTCTATTTGCTACCTGCAAACGTTAGTATCATAAAACAAACAAAATGGAAAAAGAAATTTATTACCTTAACAATAGCATCGCTTCAGGTGGCTCACGTTCCAACTGTTTGGCAGCTGCTTGCCATCCATAGTTCTAAGCTTGTAAGATCCCTTTCCGATAATCTTCAAGATAGTATAGGGCCCTTCCCAGTTCGGTCCTAATTTTCCTTCGTTTGGATCTCGAGCGTTGGGTGTAATTCTTCTGAGTACCAAGTCCCCAATGTCGAAGTATCAGATATGGGCTCTCCGATTGTAATACCTTTCAATTTTTTGTTTTTGCGCCGCCGAACAAGGGCCGCTTCCCTCCTTTCATCCAATAGTTCCAAGCTGATGTTCATAGCTTCCCGGTTCGATTCTTCGGTTGTGTATCGGAACCTGATGCTCGGTTCGCCTACCTCGACTGGTATTAATGCTTCAGCATCGTAAACTAGGGAGAATGTAGTGGCCCCGGTGCTGGTTTTCTCGGTTGTGCGATATGCCCATAGAACCTCGGGTAGCATTTCCCTCCATTTTCCCTTTGCGGCGGCTAACCTTTTCTTCAAGTTTTGAATTATAGTCTTGTTGGTTGACTCGGCTTGACCGTTGCTGCTGGGGTGATATGAAGTTGATAATATTCTCTTGATCTTGTTGTCTTCGAAGAACTTTGTTACTTTGCTGCCAATGAATTGCTTGCCATTATCGCATACGACTTCTGATGGCATTCCAAACCGGCAAATAGTATGGTCCCATATGAAGTCGATCACTTCTTTTTCCCTGACCTTTTCGTAAGCCTGTGCTTCCACCCACTTGGAAAAGTAGTCAGTCATAAAAATAATAAATTGAGCTTTACCTGGTGCACGAGGGAGAGGGCCAACGATGTCCATCCCCCACTTCATGAACGGCCATGGCGATAGGAACGAATGCAATGTCTCTCCCGGCTGGTGAATCATCGGTGCGTGCCTTTAGCACTTGCTGCACTTGCGTACGAACTCCTTCGTATCTTTCTCCATGTCGATCTAATAGTAACCGGCCCGAATTATTTTTCGAACCAAGGATTCAGAGCCGAAGTGATTGCCGCATGTGCCTTCGTGTATCTCCCTTAAGATGTATTCGGTGTCACCGGGCCCAAGACATATGGCGAGGGGACCTCCGAATGTTCTTCTGTACAGGGTTCCATCGCCGGACAAACAAAATCGGGCTGCCTTTGTGCGTAACGCTCTCGATTCTTTAGGATCCGATGGGAGCTTACCTGAACAGATATAGTCTATGTATTTGTTCCTCCAATCCCAAGTCAAGCTTGTTGAGTTAATTTCGGCATGGCCTTCTTCCACCATCGACCTCAATAGTTGCACGACCATTTTAGAATCGATCTCCTCATCTTCGACCGATGATCCTAGGTTGGTGAGGGCATCGGCCTCACTATTTTGCTCTCGCGGTATGTGCTGTAGGGTCCATTCTTTAAACCTATGTAGTGTGACCTGAATGTTGTCCACATACCTTTGCATTCGCCCCTCTCTAACTTCGAACGTCCTGTTTACTTGATTGACTACGAGGAGGGAATCACATTTGGCCTCGATTATCTCTGCCCCCAGGCTTTTGGCCAACTCTAAACCTGCAATCATAGCTTCATACTCTGCTTCGTTGTTAGTTAATTTTACAGTCTTAATAGACTGTCGAATTGTATTCCCAGTTGGGGGCCTTAGTACGATACCAAGCCCCGATCCTTTCGAATTGGAGGCGCCGTCTGTGAACAAAGTCCACACTCCCAAAGGAGTCCCCGATTCAGTCATTAGTTCTCTCTCGACCTCGGGTATAAGCGATGGCGTAAAGTCGGCGACAAAATCCGCCAGCACTTGAGATTTGATCGAGGTTCGAGGCCGATATTCAATATCGTATCCGCTTATTTCGATGGCCCACTTGGCCAGTCGACCTGATAGCTCAGGTTTATGCATAATATTCCTAAGGGGATAAGTTGTTACTACACATAGGGGATGGCATTGGAAGTAGGGTTTTAGCTTCCTAGAGGCACTCAATAAAGCTAGTGCCAGCTTTTCCAAATGTGGGTATCTAGTTTCGGCCTCACCTAGGGTTCTACTGACGTAGTAAATGGGGAATTGCGTACCTTGTTCTTCTCGAACTAGGACCCCGCTCACCGCTACTTCCGAAACAGCAAGGTAAAGGTATAATTGCTTAGTCGTTTTTGGCGTATGCAACAAAGGTGGACTGGAAAGATACCTTTTAAGCTCTTCTAACGCATGCTGACATTCCGGACCCCACAAGAATTCATTCTTCTTTTTCAGCAAGTTGAAGAATTGGTGGCTCCTATCGGATGATCTTGAGATGAATCGGCCTAGGGCTGCTATCCGACCTGTCAGCTTTTGCACAGCTTTCACACTGTCTACAATTGTTATATCTTTGATGGCTTTGATTTTCTCAGGGTTGATTTCTATCCCTCTGTTCGAGACCATGAAACCAAGAAATTTTCCCGAGCCCACTCCGAATGCACACTTCTCTGGGTTCAACTTCATGTTGTACCGTTTTAGCACATCGAACGTTTCCTGCAAATGGCTCAAATGGTCCTCTGCTCGCAGGGACTTAACTAACATGTCATCAATGTAAACTTCCATTGTTATTCCTAGTTGTTTCTCGAACATCTTATTTACTAAGCGTTGATAGGTAGCCCCTGCATTTTTTAGGCCGAATGGCATCACGTTGTAGCAATAAGTACCATACTTAGTGATGAAGGATGTCTTTTCTTGATCATCCTTATCCATTCGTATATGGTTGTAACCAGAGTAGGCATCGAGAAAGCTAAGGGTCTCGTGGCCAGCAGTAGCATCGATCATGCAATTGATGTTGGGCAAGGGAAAGGAATCTTTAGGGCACGCTTTGTTTAGATCTTTATAATCTATGCACATTCTTAGCTTATTTCCCTTTTTAGGAACTACAACTATATTTGCTAGCCACTCCGGGTATTTAACTTCCCGTATGGACCTTATATTTAAAAGTTTAGTTACCTCGTCCTTGATGAATGCTTGCTTGATCTTAGACTGAGGCCTCCTCTTTTGTTTGACCGGCCGGAATTTTGGATCAATGCTCAGTTTGTGAGTTGTAATTTCCAGCGGTATCCCTGTTATGTCAAGATGGGACCAAGCGAAAGAATCTTCATTAGTTGAAAGAAATTTAATTAGTTTGGTCCTGAGCTCGGAGCATAGGCCCGAACCCAGGTATACCTTTCGATCCGGTGAGTTGCCTCGGAGTGAAATCTGCTCGAGCTCCTCGACTGTTGATTTGGTCGCATCGGATTTGTCGGGACCGATGAATGACCTGGGGACCCCATAGTCGTCATCTTCGAGATGATCCTGCTCACCCTCGTTTGTTGAAGGTGGCGTCTGTGATTGCTATTGGGTCTTTTGGGAAGGAGCGGTCGGCTTTGGCACTGCCTCTTCTACTGCGAACATCTCCTTTGCAGCATGTTGTTCTCCGTAAACAGTTACGATCCCATCAGCCGATGGGAATTTCAACATTTGGTGCAATGTTGAAGGTACTGCTCCGATGTCATTAATCCATGGCCTCCCGAGCAAGGCATTGTACCTCATGTCTTCTTCGATCACGCAAAACTTCGTCCCCCGAACAATACCGGCGGTGTTCACCAGCAACATTATTTCCCCTTTGGTTGTCTCACATGCCATGTTGAAACCATTGAGGATCCGAACTTCAGGAATAATCTGGTCCGTTAATCCGAGCTGCTCGATGACCCACGATCGAATTATATTGGCTGAACTGCCAGGATCGACGAGTACATGCTTTACCCGAGTTTTGTGTACGAGCATTGATATTACTAAGGCGTCGTTATGGGGTTGTATGACTCCTTCTGCATCTTTATCGCTGAAGCACAAAGCTCCTTCCGCCGCATAATCCCGAGTGCGCTTTTCTCGGGTGATAGATATTTATGTACGCTTTAATACCGGGCCCTAGGGTGTATCTATCCCTCCAATTATCATGTTGATCGTGTGCTGAGGCTCCTCCTGGTTTCCTGGCCTGTTTCTGGTCCCGTAATGGTTTTTGGCCCGGTCGCTTAAAAACTCTCGAAGGTGTCCGTTTTATGTCCATGTGTTCCATGGTACTTACATATCAAGTTGGGGTCTCTCTTAGCTGGATCCGATTGCAGCGGTCGAGGCCACTTGGTATCTTTAATGCGGCCGACGTTGAAGTTATATTCGGACAGTCGGGGCGCTTCTCGGTGACCAGCGGCTCTCTCGAAGTTATTTCTTGACAACGGTCCTCGGTTCCTTCAATTAGGATCGTTCCTCCTTTCCTGTCTCGGAGAACCCTGCCTTCCTGGAATGGCCCTTCGATCGCCATGGTACGGTCGATGCCTGTCTCTGTTCGATCTTGACTCTCGGTAATTATCTCTTTGAGTCCTGTCATGAGTTCTGATGGGGGTAAGTGGATCCCGAGGGGGCTCCAAGCTGATCATCTTCGACCTTGATCTTCGATTGATACCGATTGTGTATATCCGCCCAAGTGGCAGCCGGGTATTCGATCAAGCTTTGCTTAAGCTGTTGTGAAGCCGTTGAACTTCGGGCGTTGAGCCCTTGAGTGAAAGCTTGTACGGCCCAATCATCGGTGACTGGTGGTAGGTCCATTCGTTCCATTTGAAAGTGAGATACAATTTCCCTCAGCATCTCGTTGTCTCTTTGCCTGACTTTGAATAAGTCCGATTTCCGTGTCTCGACTTTATTGGCACCCGCATGATCTTTGACGAAGGTGTCCGCAAGCATGGCAAAAGAATCAATGGAATTTGGGGGCAAGTTGTGGTACCAAGTCATTGCTCCCTTTGACAAGGTCTCCCCGAATTTCTTTAGGAGAACAGACTCAATCTCGTCATCTTCGAGATCATTCCCCTTTATAGCGCATGTGTACGCCGTTACGTGCTCATTTGGGTCAGATGTCCAATTGTACTTGGGGATTTCTGGCATGCGAAAATTTTTTGGTATAGGCTTTAGGGCAGCGCTTGAGGGAAAGGCTTTTGCATGAATTTTTTTGAATCTAAGCCTTTCAACACCGAGGGTGCTCCTGGAATCTGATCCACCCTCGAGTGTATGTTTCTACTTTCTTGTCATTGACTTCAAACTTCTTTTCGCCATACTCGACTCGCTTGATCAGCTCCTCAAGCATCTTCATGATCCCAGAATTTGTCCCCGATCCGCTTTCGTCCGGTTGCGCTGCGGTCGGTTCGTTATCGGGGACAATTCCTCGGGAAGAACCGGCTTCAACCCTATCCGAAACCTGACTGCGACTTTGCAATTGAGCGATGGCCGCTTGCTGGGCTTGTAACATGTCAAATATCATTTTGAGACTGATCCCGTCCCCTTCGTTGTTTTGAGTTCTTGAACGGTGTTCTCTCTGGATACTGTTTGACGGGCCAGAAGTCTGATCCACATCGATCGCCATTTGAGAATTGGCGTCGATTGGAACTTCATTATCGCGCATCACATTGTTGTTTTTGCCCTGGTGGTTGAACTCGCTATTGAAGAACTGAGGCATGGATTGTGAGTGCGACATGACTGCGTTATAACCTGAAAACAAAAGATTCTGCAAAGAACAAGCATAAAATAGTGTGTGCAACAGAAAATTGTATAAAAGGTTCACGATTATCCTTAGCCCCACGTGGGCGCCAAACTGTTTACCCTTAACTACGGGTAACAATTAAATTTGTATGTGGTATTAAGGATACGTGACTTGGCCTGATACAATTAAAGAATGAACAATAAATAAAGGCTAAATTAAATAAATGAAAGAATAAGCAAACCACCAAAGTTGAATAATTCAGCTATGACGGAATGAACAATAATGAAATAAGTATCTTATGAAGAGAATGGTCAAAATATGCTAACTTTGTATATTGATTATATGTTGTGTCATATACAATAGGGTTGAATTCTTTATATAGGAGGAGAAAAGAATCTTATACAAGGTAAAAGACCTAATTACAGGGTAAAAGATCCCTAAAATTATTAGGTTCAACGTCTTTGCTGATTTGGGCCGTGATTCCCGCCGAAATATTTACATGTCACTAGATTTCCGGCCCTTCCGTTATGTGAATCTAATATTTATACCATAAGATGATTTACCCGGACCGGTCTTGATAACCTTATCTCGAATGCCTTGGCTTCGAGCTTTATTCCGATGACACCTGACCTCGGGCTTCCCTTCCCGAAGTGCCGGCTCGATCTACAGGAGGGCGATCTCAATCAACATCGATTTTCGAAACTCGAGACTGATGCTTCCTATGCGCTCGATCGTATCCGACCCCGTACAGTTACGTTAAATCAAAATATATTTTACCGAGATGCAGTGTCATTACTCCACTAGATTGAACTTTAAAATTTTCAAACAAGCCACTCTAAGTTGCACAGTTTCAAGTACCAATCTGCCAGATGGAGCTCATATCTTTTAGTCGCTCTACTTGAGTAGTTAATAGAGAGTTGAAAGTTTAATGTAGAATTATTCTGGATATTTGGACATCTAACTATAAATATTGAACAAGATAGACTAATAATGTCGGACATCATAGCACGGGCACGACCATCTAATTTGAAAATAAAGTGAGATAAGTCACTAAGATTTGAATGGCAAAGAAGAAACATTTCTAAAACAAAGTAAAAAATATAACTTTCCATAATCGGTATGCCAAAGTGGGTTAATCTCGTCAAGAATCAAACGTTATATACCTCAAGTGATCCTCATCTCAAAACAAGAAAAAGATATTATTCTAACATTATCGAAAATCCACCAACCAGTTCAACATAATTGGTTAAAAAATTTAAAGTCAAAGTTTGTAAATATTTTGAGGCTTCGCTAAACTCCAAACTTTTTGTTTAAGGGAAAATCATAACGCATTTTTAATACACTAATCAGAGAATTACTTATTCAGTATAGCACTCTCCAATACCATTTACTACTAGAAATCTGGTAAAAAGCAATCAAAATTTAGCGACCAACGTTGGTCTCCAAAGAAAAGCGATCAAAGTTGGTCGCTAAACCGGTAAAAATAATAAAATAATAGTTTTAAATACTTTAGCGACCAAGGTTGGTCGCTATTTGATCGCTAATTTCGTCAAACTGTTGACCGGACTGGTCAGACTTGCTTGGTCAAAGAAATACTCAGATTAGCAACCAACGTTGGTCGCTTAAGAGAACCCACTTATAAAATTTTAATTATTAAAATATTATTTAAATCAAATTATAAAATATAAATAATTAAAATCTAAAATTAGCGACCAAAGTTGGTCGCTTAATAAAGAGTAAACAGTTGGAGACCAACTTTGGTCGCTAATCGGGGGAAATATAAATAAATCTGATTTACATTTGGCTACCAACTTTGGTCACTAATTTTAATTATATATATTTGGCGACCAAAGTTAGTCGCTTTTCAGGTCAACATTTGGTCAAATTAAAATCACTTTTATATTTACTATCTAAATAATATAAATATACTCTAACATGCTATATATGCAGTTAAGTAGTACTACGAAGCGTGCGTGTGTATCCACATATATATATATATATATATA
>MCJB01007435.1:101896-114833 GCA_002018475.1 Nicotiana obtusifolia
CACATATATATATATATATATATATATATATATATATATATACATACATACATATATATATATATACTATAAATATACATACACACACACACACTGTACTATGCACTTAAGTGTATGTAATAGACTGTACTATATCTACATATATATACTATACACTTAGTATATATAATAGAATTAGTATATATAATACACGTAGTATATATAATACACTATACTACACACTTAGTATATATAATACACGTAATATATATAATAGACTATATTATAGCGACCAAAAAAGCGACCAACGTTGGTCGCCGTTTTTGTTCGCTTTTTCTGAATTTCAGAAACAAAATCGGGTTTCCCCCATTTCTCTTATTTTCCCAAAATTTCACAACTCTTTCTTTCCCTCCCCTTCTCTATTTCAGTCACCCTAATCCCATCCCCCACCCCGCGCCACCACTGCTCGCCGTCGTCGCCAGCTGCTCTCCGCTGCCCACTGCCGTCCCTCTCTCTCTCTCCTTCTCCACCTAAAAAAAATCAAGGTTAAAATTACAACCTTCAATCTTTGTTATTTCTAGTGTGTGTGTTACAATATTTGATGTATTGTAGTTTATTGTTTCAATTAGTGTTTCAATTCTTTGAACATTGTATTTTATTGAGGATTAGGGTTTAGGTCTTGTTTAAATTAGTTTTTTTAATTAATTTTACTAACTAATTAGTTTAATCAGTGTTGAATTTAGTTTAGTTTATGAACTGAATTTTTTGGATAAGAATTGAACTTTAAGTATATGAATTGAACTTTTTGTTTATAAATTGAACTTTTAAGATATGAATTGAACTTTTTGTTTATAAATTGAACTTTTAGTTTGTAAATTGAAATTTTAGGATATGAATTGGACTTTTAGTTTATGAATTGAACCTTTTGGATATGAATTAAAATTTTAGTGTATGAGTTGAACTTTTAGGATATGAATTGAACTTTTGGTTAATGAATTGAACTTTTAGTTTATAAATTGAACTTTTAAGATATGAATTGAACTTTTAGTTTATGAATTGAAGTTTTAGTTTGTAAATTGAAATTTTAGGATATGAATTGGACTTTTAGTTTATAAATTGAACTTTTAGGATACACATAGGTCTTTTAGTTTATGACTTGAACTTTTAGTTTGTAAACTATAATTTTAGGATATGAATTGGACTTTTAGTTTAAAAATTTAACCTTTTGGATATGAATTAAAATTTTAGTGTATGAATTGAACTTTTTGGATATGAGTTGGACTTTTAGTTTATTAATTGAACTTCTAGTTTGTAAATTGAAATTTTAGGATATAAATTGGAATTTTAGTTTATGAATTTAACTTTTTGGATATGAATTGAAATTTTAGTGTATGAATTGAACCTTTTGGATATGAATTGGACTTTTAGTTTATGAATTGAACTTTTAATTTATAAATTGAACTTTTAAGATATGAATTGAACTTTTAGTTTGGAAATTAAAATTTTAGGATATGAAATTAATTAACTAGAAAAAGATTAGGATATGAATTAACCAAATTAATTTTCTCTTGTTTTATTTGTATAGATGGAACATCATACTTGGATGTACAATAGAAATTATCCTAATCGACGGGGATTAAGGGAGGATTTTGTAGAAGGGGTGGATGACTTTATTAGACATGCAATGTCACTTCCACAATACCTAATTGAAGGAGTAATTAGGTGCCCTTGTGTTAGGTGCGACTGTATGAAGTTTGAAAAACCGGATGAAGTTAAGCATCATCTTTATAGAAGGGGATTTATAGAAAATTACTTTGTGTGGACTAATCATGGAGAGATTGATGGTAGCCATGGGATATTTCATAACATGGTTGTGGGTGAAAGTAGTAGGTCGGTGGAGAATACAGATAGTGATTCTGGAATTCATCATATGGTTGCGGATGCTTTTGGGATGCATTTCGGGGGTGATTCCAATGAAAATGTTGAACAAACTCCTAATGATGAGGCAAAACATTTTTATGAACAATTAGAGGAAGCTAGTCGTCCACTACGCAACGAATGTCCGCACTCTGAGTTGTCTGTTGCAATTAGATTACTAAGTATGAAATCTGATTGGAATATTTCTCAAGGAGCCATGGACTCTTTCATTGGCCTTATGCGTGAACTAGTTGACCGTGATGTCGAATTACCTGTTGATTTCTATAAGGCAAAGAGATTAGTTTCTAAGTTAGGACTTTCGTTAATGAGAATTGATTGTTGTGAAGATTGTTGCATGTTATATTATAAAGATGATGCAGGTTTGAACAGATGTAAATTTTGCGAAAAGCCTCGTTTCAAGAGGCCTTCCAGCGTGAAGATGATCGCTATCAAGTCGATGCATTATTTACCTCTTATACCTAGGTTAAAGAAGTTATATGCGTCGATGAGTTCTGCTCCTCATATGAGATGACACTTTGAAAATAGAAGACCACTCGGTGTTATGTGTTATCCTTCAGATGGAGAAGCTTGGAAGCACTTTGATAGGACATATCCAGATTTTGCTAGTGAACCAAGGAACATTCGATTAGGTCTGTGTGCGGATGGCTTCACACCTTTTTCTGTATCTGCAACACCTTATTCGTGTTGGCCTGTCTTTCTTATACCTTATAATCTACCACCAGAGTTGTGCATGACTAGTCCATATATATATTCTTGAATTGTATTATCCCCGGTCCACGTAATCCGAAAAGCTTGATTGATGTATATTTACAATATTTGATTGATGAGCTAAAACAATTGTGGTACGATGGTGTTGAAACATATGACATATCAACCAAACAGAATTTCAATTTGCGTGCTAATTTAATGTGGACAATTAATGATTTTCCTGCGTATGGAATTTTGTCTGGGTGGATGACTACTGGGAAGCTAGCTTGTCCTTACTGCATGGAAAATAGTAAAGCGTTCACTTTGAAATATGGCCGAAAGCAATCATGATTTGATTGTCATCGTCAGTTCTTGCCTCCTGATCATGAGTTTAGAAGGATGAAAAATGCATTCAAAAAGAATAAAATGGAATGTGATTTTCCACCTCCGATACTTTCAGGAGAGGAAATTTGGGAGAGGGTCAAGAATTTCAGTAAAGTTACTGAAGCTCCACCTTATAGATTCCCCGGATACGGTGTTACTCACAATTGGGTGAAAAGGAGTATATTTTGGGATTTGCCTTATTGGAAGAATAATCCTCTCCGTCACAACCTTGATGTCATGCATATTGAGAAGAACTATTTTGATAATTTGTTCAACACAGTGATGGATGTTAAAGGTAAGACAAAGAATAACGCAAAAACTAGAATGGACTTACAAGAATATTGCAGGCGGCCTGAATTATACTTGCAGACAGCAAACAATGGTAAGTTGTTCAAACCCAAAGCAAGTTACACATTCACTTTGGAGGAAAGACGGCAAATTTGTGATTGGGTAACGAAATTGAAGATGCCTGAGGGTTATGCGTTGAATTTTGGGAGAAAAGTTGATATGGAGGTAGGGAAGTTGAGCCATTTGAAAAGTCATGATTGTCATGTTTTCATGGAGATCTTAGTGCCTATTGCATTTTGAGGTTTGCCTGAAAGAATCTAGAAACCCATCACATAGATTAGTTTGTTTTTCAAAGACTTGTGTTCTTCCACATTAAGGGAAGAAAACCTACTCCGGATGGATCAGAACATTCGTGTCACTTCTTCTAAGATGGAAAAGATATTTCCATGTAGGTTTTTTGATGTGATGGAACACCTTCCAATCCACCTTGTACATGAGGCACGACTTGGAGGGCCTATTCAATGCAGATGGATGTATCCCTTTGAGAGGTAATATTATATGTTTGATGTAATTTTCTGTTTTATTTTAATGTTCTTGGCTAACCTGAAATTATGTAGGACAATTAGCAAATGCAAATAATTTGTTAAGCAGAGGAATAGGATTGAAGGATCTATATGCAAGCTTATCTTGCAAAGGAGACTGCTCATTTTTGCTCTTATTATTTTGAGAGTAATGTGCCATGTGCTAGGAATAGGCCCAACAGGCACACAGTCGACCTTCGGAATGATCCATTATATCCGCCTATGTCCATATTCAATCAACCAGGCCGATGTTCTAAAAATGTTAGAAAGAGAAATTTGAGTGATATGGAGTTCAAGTCAGCTACACTTCACGTGTTGCTAAATTGTCCCGAAGTTGTACCATATCTCAAGTAAGTATTGATTTAGTAGTTATCAAAATATAAAAATTAATGTGATTACATCTAAATGCAACTACTAAAGATATTTGATGTGTCACAGTCACTTCGTGGGTTCATTTGGCCATGATGCTGTATATACGAGATTTGATACGTGGTTCAAATAATTTGTAAGTTTCTCCTTAAAATATTCTAACACTATGTAGGTAAACAATGTTTGAAAGTTATGCTAACATATGAATTTTTTTAACAATATGTAGGTAAATGATCCAAATAATGGTGTAAATAAATTTTTGAAAGATATATCTTGGGGACCTGGGGTTGAGGTCAGAACAATGTCTAAGTACATTGTGAATGGACATAAGTTTCATACTGAGTGTTGCTCTAAAAATAAAAATAGCAACAACAGTGGAGTGTGGGTTCAAGGTGGTGATGGCAACCAAGATGGAGATATTGATTATTATGGTGTGCTCAAATAAATAATAGAACTAGAATATACAGTTTGGCCATATAAGAAATTGATACTCTTTAGATGCAAGTGGTTTGACCCACACCCAACAAGAGGTACAAGAGTACACAATCAGTACAACATAATTGAGGTTAATCATACGAGGGAGTATGATCGCTACGATCCTTTCATAATTGCACATAATGTTAGGCAAGTGTATTATGCTCCTTATCCATTGCGGCGGAATAAGTCCGATTGGTGGGTTGTAATAAAAACTAAGCCTGTGGGTAGGATGGAAATCGAGAATGTATTAGATGTTGCATATCAAAACGATATCTCTACTATTGACCAAATAGTGGACAAAGTTTTAGAAAATGATTTGGAACATCCTGAACACATATTGGAAGAAGTTGATATTTCTGAAGTAAGAATTACAGAAAACGAGGAAGAAGTATCAACTGATGAAGCTCAAACTACTGAGGAAGAAGAATTCTCGGATGAGGAACTATACGTCGATGAACTTTAAACAGTTGGTTTCTTTAACAACTCTCGTTTATAGCTACTTTATTTATATGTTTCAATCTAAATATGTATTATATTATGCAGATGACTGGCAAGGGTCGAGGTAACAATGATTCTAGTAGTTCTCGGGGTCGAGAAAAGGCTAGGAAACCAAAGAGGAGGGTAGAAGATTATACTCCAACTTGTCCTGCCGTTTCAGAGATGCCTATGCCTAAGTCTTTTCCTCCACCCCAGGGCTATTCTGAGCTGCCACAGCATCACCAGCCCTACACCTTCGTGCAGACACCAGGCCTTTCGTCACAGGGCCATAGGACTGTACGTCCGACATACAGTCCAGCTGGCGCACAGCCACGTGGATCTCAGCCATCTGCATCGCATGGACCGCATCGATCCATGTCACATCCACATGGATCACAGGCATCAGTGTCACAGCCACTCGGGTCACAGCAATCAGTGTCACGTCCCCTTGCGGCCCATATAGCTATGTCGCAGTCACAGGGCTTGCAGCCATCTTCATCTGGGACTCCATCTATTACAGGCCTTCGCCAGCGAGACACCTAGCTCTGACCCCCCCCCCCACACACACACACACCTTCCACACATGCCTCTGATATACATGGTTCGGACGGTGATGGTGATGATGACGAGGAGATGCATCGTGATCAATATGGCAGGATCATCATAGTCCTTGAGGGTGATGGGTAAGAGTTATTTGTTATTTTTACGTTTATTGTTTTGTACAGTTTTACTATGATATGAATGTGTTTTTTTAATTAAATTGTAGGTTCATCCCTTGTAATATTACTACAAGGATAATCACCCAAGCCACCAGAAAGCTATTAGATGGCCCGTATGCGATTTGGAGTGATTTCCCATTCTCGCTTAAGGAGCAAATTTTTAATGAATTTAAGGTATAAATGTTCTTTTAAGCAGTACAATTATTTATATTTATGATATTTCCTTCTAAATATGTATTATAGAATATAGCTTGTGTATATATATATATATATACATATATATATACATATACATACATAAATATACATACTTACACTATAATATGATATTTCCATATAATACTTAACTTTTGAAATACAGAGCAAGTGTGTATGGGAACACCGCTATAGCATGGATGTAGCTGCTAATTTCCATCTCAAGGCTCGCAAGCGGTTGTCACATTGCTTCTCCAAAGCTAGAAAGTTGAACCACAAGGCCCCTGGTTGCTTCAGCATTTATGGGAGGATTTGCAAAGGCAATGGCTAACCGCAGAGTTCTTAAAGAAGAGCGAGAAAAGAAAGAAAGCTCGTGCTTCTGAGAAGAGAGGATCCCTGCACATTGGAGGTGCGATCAGCCTTGGGACAATAAAGAGAAGAATGGTACGTAATTGCTTAATTTAATTTTAATTTTCAACATATATCTACTTTGTTTCTTAACTAAAATTTATGAGTTTTCAGGAAAAGAAGTTGGGGCATCCGATGAAGCAAGATGAGTTATTCAAGGAGACTCATATTGTTAAGAAGAAGAAAAAGACAAATGAAGAAAGGTGGGTCGAGGGCCGATCCTCGACTGTACATGTAAGTTTTCAATTTTCATTAAGTTTTTTTATTTACTTTTATATAACTTTTGAAATACTAATTCAATGTAATTTTTCTTATAGGGTCGCTTCACAGCTGAAGTGGAGGAATTCTTACACAGTCAGCCACCTAATAAGTCGGGCGACCCAATCCAACCGTCGGACGAGGATGCTAAAAGACTATGGATGCAGGCTGCTGGCAGTCCAAAATGGGGGAAGGTATACGGGCTTCCCACTAAGAAATTCCATCGCTATAAGTGTGGAATGCAAGGAATAGAGACTTCCACGCAAGCCGAGCAACTTGATGGGGAGAGCCTCTCCTCTGTGCGGGAGACTGTGGCAAAGCTCACAGCCAAGCTAGAAGCCTCCAGGGAAAGAGAAAGGATTAGATATGCTCAGTACATTGGCATACAAGAGCAACTCAAATCTCTCTTGGCTTCTGGCGCTTTTCCAATTCCCCGGTCTCGTGATTCATCGCTAGAGGCTCGCCTTCCCCATGCTTGTTCCTCCAGTCCTCCTCGTTATCATTCCTCTGGTCCTAGACAACTACACCCTTCTCCATACCTTCTTCGTGATGAAACTTCATCAGACGATGACGATAATGATGTACAAAATAATCCTTGACTTGTTAACTTATTTTGGTTAGCTTAATATATAAGTTCTATTGAACTTTATAATTTGTTACTTTTAATGTTGTTGTTGTTGTTGTTGTTTATTGTAGTTTATTGTTGTTGTTGTTGTTTATTGTTGTTGTTTGTTGTTGTTGTTATTGTTGTTGTTGTCGTCGTTGTCGTTGTCGTTGTCGTTGTTATTTATGGCATAAAATGCCTGTTTAAGAATTTGGTATGTTGTTGTTGTTTATAGCATAAAATGCCTGTTTAGGAATTTGGTATGTTGTTGTTGTTGTTGTTGTCGTTGTTGTTGTTGTTTATGGAATAAAATGCCTGTTTAGGAATTTGGTAAGCTGGCAAGTGGTGTAGCTGCCAAAACAGGCAGTTTCTGCCAAAAATGAACCAAGAAAAGCGACCAACGTTTGTCTCTAGTTGGTCGTTTTTCTCTGAAAAAAATAATAATTTCTGGAAAATACCGACCAACTTTGGTCGCTATTTAACCCAGATTTATCAAAAGCGACCAACTTTGGTCGCCATTCATTGTTAAAAAAATAATTTCTGCAAATATAGCGACCAAAGTTGGTCGCTTATAAAAAAAATAAAAAAATTAGTTCTTGCAAATAGCGACCAACTTTGGTCACTTAATTTAAAAAAAATCAAAAAAATTAATTATATAGCGACCAACGTTGGTCGCCATTTTCAGATTATAATAAATATAAAAAAAAAACTTAATTTACATTTTGAGACCGACTTTGGTCGCTATTTTCTTTACCCGAAATATTTGGTCTTTTTACCTTAGAGACCAAAGTTGGTCGCTAATTAGCGATCAACTTTGGTCCCTAAGATTAAGGGACCAGCTTAATATCGACCAGGCCTATTTGGTCGCTTTTTGATCGCTTTTGGCCAATAAACGACCAACTTTGATCGTTTTTTTCCGATTTTTAATAGTGTTTGAAGTTTGAAAATCTCACGTGGCAACAACTATATCAATAGGCCAAAGTTGGTGATTTGCCGTCAACAGATATACCGAGTCTTTTAATGCACTGCTATTTTTGTGGCTGGCTCATTAACACGTTCGTTTTAGGTCCCAGGAATTAAAGGCCCCAAAATATTGTTATTTATCGTATATAACTTGTAAGCGTGTATTATAAGATAAAAGTTAAAGTATATGACGAGTTAATGTTTTAATATTCAGGTTAGCCATTTATTTCATACACTACCTTAGTTTTGTTATCAAAAATTTTAATTAGATATAATGATCTAAGTAGTTTAATTCAAAGTTCAAAAATGTTAGATAAAATTTGACGCTTGAATACTTCAATAAATGGAATAATAACTTCGAACTTGGAAAAGAGATTATTATATTCCTAATATCATGAAACAATGAATAATGCGGTTTTTTTATTAATTAAAAAGGGAAAACAATGAACACAAGGAAGCAATAAGCCTTTTAAAAATTAATTGTAACTTATTAACAATTATGGTGATTTTCTTGTGGTAAACAATTTTATAACCTTTGGAATTTGTTTTAAATACAGTAGCATTTGTGTGCTGTCACGATCCCAATCTCTTACCGTATGGTATCGTGATGGCACCTAGTCTCTAAGACTAGGTAAACATAACATACATGAAAAATAACGGAAATAATAATAGAACTTCAATTTAATTAAACCAACCAGCCATCATAAAAGAACTCTGCAATACAACTGACAGTAACTTCCAAAATCTAGTGAGACTGAGCCATAAGCTTGCCACGAGTATACTGAACATCCCTAATACATCAATATCTAAATAAAGAGTATACAATAGAGATCAAGGACAGAGGGTGACTCTGAGGCCTGCCAACGCCTGCAAGTATACCTTAAAGTCTCCGATCTAGAAGCTCTAGTCACAGGTGCCTAGCCTGGTATGAAATACCTAGATCTGCATAAAACGATACGTAGAAGCGTAGTATGAGTACACCACAACGATACCTAGTAAGTATCAAGCCTAACCTCGGTAGAATAGTGACGAGGTCATATCAAGACACCTACTAGGATAAGAATAAGAAATTGAACATGTATAATACAATCTAAGAATGTAAACGAGGAAAAAGAGGCAATAAGAAAATACAATAAGATACACTACAACTGAATTTAAAGCAATAAATGCAACAAAGAAAGAACACATAATAAGAACATCAAGGAAATAATACGGACAAATGCAAGTGAGGTAAATGAGTGATAACAACAAGAATCACAACCGAAGCACCGCCTCGTGGTCTCATTTCACAATCACAATCACAATTTTTTCTTATATCACCGCGGGAGCCATACATTTAGTTTTGAAAATCATTTTTCCCCAAATAGCTACTCGCGTCTTAGCTCACCTTATCACATCGTGTGGCTTCAAATAGTTTCCCTACTAACAACACACGTATCAAGCCTACCTTATCTCACCAGAAGCGTATCAACCCCTCTCCTTATACCACTGCATGTGTATCAATATTACAACATCCACAACTCGCACCTCAAGTGCCTAAATACCACAACTTGCCAAAAGAATTAACAATATCAATGTTTCCACAACAAACAGCTCATGCCTCAACCACAATGTGTATCAGAGTCTCAATAATAGCAAATTAAATATAATAGCTCAACAAGAATGGTATTTCAATAATTAACCATTTTGCCTCAATGTGATAACGGATTTTACAACTTCAACACCAAGCTCAACATGAAGATATTCCAAGAAATAACAACTTCGAGTAAGGTAGCTCAAGATGGCCAACTTTCGGACTTGCCTGTCTAAGATGGCCACTGGCTCCTCAACACAAGACAAATCTTTGTCCAATTGGACTAACCCGAAATCTAAAAGATGGGACGGATCACCGTGATACTTTCGAATCTTGGAAAGATGGAACACCAGATGAACTGCAGATAGAATAGGTGGCAATGCAAGCTTGTAGGCCACCTCTCCCACTCTCTCAAGGGTCTCAAAAGGGTCGACTTACCTAGGGCTTAACTTGCCTTTCTTCCCGAACCTCATCACACCCTTCATGGGAGAAACCCAGAGCACAACTCGCTCTCCAATCATAAATGCAACAACACGAACCCTCCGATCCGCATAACTCTTCTACCTAGATTGGGCTGTACGTAGCCGATCCTAGATCAACATGACCTTTTCAAAGGCGTCTCAAACCAAATCCATGCCCAATAACATAGCTTGTCCCGGCTCAAACTAACCAACTGGAGAGCGACACTGTCTCCCATATAAGGCCTCATAAGGAGCCATCTGAATACTCGATTGGCAGTTGTTGTTGTAGGCAAACTTCGCAAGTGACAAGAACTGATCCCAAGAACCCCCGAAATTCATAACACAGGCACAAAGCATATCCTCCAATATCTGAATGGTGCGCTCGGACTATCTGTCCGTCTGGAGGTGGAATGTTGTACTCAACTCAATCCATGTGCCTAACTCACGTTGTACGCCTATGCAAAAGAACAATGTAAACTGTATACCCCGATCAGACATGATGGATACAGGCATGCCATGAGGTCGGACAATCTCCCAAAATCACCCATACTGCATCAAATTTCTTATGAGTTCGTGGAGCCCAACAATAAAGCCCATAGTAACACGCTCCTATTTCCACTCTGGAATCTCAAGTCCCTGATGCAAACCGCCTGGTCGCTGATGCTCATATTTCACTTTTTGAAAATTTAGGCACAGAGATACATACTCCACTATGTCTTTCTTCATTCTCCTCCACCAATAATGCTGCCTCAAATCTCGATATCGTGAACTGTGGCCCTCCTGAAGGATCATCTCACGCAACCCATCAACATTGGGCACACATACGGCCCTGCATCCGCAACACACTGTCATCTCCGATAGCAACCTCCTTAGCATCATCGTATTGTATCGTGTCCTTAAGGACAAGCAAATGGGGATCTTCATACTGACGCTCTCTAATGCATTTATATAAAGAAGACCGAGAGACCACACAAGCAAGAACTCGACTGGGCTCCGAAACATCCAATCTAACAAACTGTTTGGCCAAGTCCTGAACATCTAGGGCTAGTGGCCTCTCTGTTGCAGGTAGATATGCTAAACTGCCCAAGCTCTCCGCCTTTTGACTCAAGAAATCGGCCACTACATTGGCATTCTCGGTATGATATAGAATAGTGATATCATAGTCTTTAAGTTACTCTAACCATCTCTGCTACCGCAAGTTAGGATCCTTCTATTTGAACAGATGCTGGAGACTCCGGTGGTCATTATAGACCTCACAATCGACACCATACAAATAGTGCCGCCAATTCTTCAAGGCATGAACAATAGCTGCCAATTCCATGTCGTGGACCGGATAATTCTTCTCATGGACCTTCAACTGCCAAGACGCGTAGGCAATCTCCCTACTGTCTTGCATCAACACCACGCCAAGTCTAACACGTGGCGCAGCACAGTACACGGTGTAAGATCGAACCTGTAGGCAATACAAATACTAGGGCCGTAGTCAAAGCAGTCTTCAGCTTCTGAAAGCTCTCCTCACACTCCTCGGACCATCTGAAAGGAGCACCCTTCTGGGTTAGTCTAGTCATAGGCGCGGTAATAAATGAGAAACCCTCTACAAAACGGCGATAATACCCAGCCAAACCAAGGAAACTCCAAATCTCAATACCTGAAGACTATATAGGCCAACTCAGAACTGCTTCAATCTTCTTCGGATCTACCTTGATCCCCTCACTTGACACCACATGACCCAAAAATGCCACCGAACAAGCCAGAATTCACACTTTGAGAATTTTGCATACAACTTCATTTCTCTCAAGGTCTAGAGCACAATCCTCAAATTTTGCTCATGATCCTCCCGACTGCGGGAGTACACTAAGATGTCGTCAATAAACACAATGACTAATGAATCAAGATAGGGCCGAAATACATTGTTCATCAGGTGCATGAATGATGATGGGGCGTTGGTCAGCCCAAATGACATCACAATGGATTCGTAGTGACCATACCAAGTCCTGAAAGCAATCTTCGGAATATCCGAATCCTGAATCTTTAGCTGATGATACCCTGACCGCAAATAAATCTTTAAGAACAATATAGCACCCTGTAGCAGATCAAATAAGTCATCAATATGCGGCAATGGGTAACTGTTTTTCACTGTAACCTTGTTCAACTGCCGATACTCAATACACATGCGCATAGAACCATTCTTCTTCTTCACAAACAGAACCGGAGCACCCCCAAGGCGACACACTAGGCCGAATGAAAGCCTTATCAAGAAACTTTTGCAACTGCTTCTTTAACTCCTTCAACTCCGCTAGGGCCATACAATATGATGGAATAGAAATGGGCTAGGTGCCCGTCAATAAGTCAATACCAAAATCGATATCCCTATCGAGCGGCATACTTGGAAGATCTGCCAGAAATACATCTGGATTGTCTCTCACTACCGGAATTGACTTAACGGTGGGAGTACCAATACTAATATCTCTCACGAAGGCTAGGTGTGCATCACACCCCTTCTCAACTATGCGTTGTGCCTTAAGGAAGGACACAATTATGGTAGTAACGTAATCCAAAGTACCCCCCCCCCCCCC
>MCJB01007435.1:114908-126648 GCA_002018475.1 Nicotiana obtusifolia
CCCCCCCCCCCCCACTCAAACTGCGATAAACCTGGCATAACCAATGTCACTGTATTGGCGTGACAATCAAGAATAGCATGATAGGGCGACATCTAGTCCATGCCCAAGATAATATCAAAGTCCACCATACTGAGCAATAATAGATCAACTCTGGTCTCAAAACCACCAATAACAACTAAACACGACCGATACATACTGTCAACAACAATAGAATCTCCCATAGGCGTAGACACATAAACAGGAGAACTCAAAGAATCACGAGATATGCCCAAATACTGAGCTAAGTAATATGATACATATGAGTACGTGGAGCCTAGATCAAATAAGACTGATGCATCTCTATGACAAACCGGAACGATACTTGTGATAACTGCGTCTGATGCAACCGCCTCCGTCCTACCCAACATCTGGCTTGACCTACCCCTCTAGGGCGACCCCTACCCTCCTGACCTCCACCCCTAGCTAGCTATGCAGGTGGAGCGGCAACTGGAGCAGTAACCACGACCTGAGAAGTCTAGGTACCCTGTGGAATACGTGGAGCCTAAGTAGTCCGTGGAGGTGCACCACTCCTGAGTCTGGGGTAGTTCCTCACCATATGACGTGTATGACCACACTCAAAACAAGCTCTCGGTGAGCGTGGTTGCTGAAACTGGTTCAAGCCTGGTAGGCTGGACTGACCGCTGAAAGCACCCCGTGTAGGAGGTGCACTAGATAGTGGTGGTGTATAATGGGCAACCTGAGACCTAGAAGTAGCTGGAGTATCGCTAGAAGTTGGAAGTGCTGAATGAACTGGACGGCTCACATAGCCTCTACCATGATGCGCTGCAACTGGGGCACGGGCACCACTATATCCGTCGGGATCTCGAGGCCTTTGGCCTCCCAGTCCTCTCTCTCATGGTCCCGCATACCCACTAATCTCCATGCAGTCTCTACCACATGCTGATATGGGGTATCTGTCTCCAAAGCTTAAGCCACATTAAATCTAATACCATAGTTGATCCCTCGATAATTCGGTGGACTTGTGCTCTAACTGTGGAAACCAAGGCAGGTGCATGCTTGGACAACTCACTGTAAATGACAGCATACTCTGACACTGTCATAGTACCCTGGCGCAGCTGCTCATACCCTACGCGCCATGCATCCCGAAGGCTCTGGGGAAAAAAATCTCTCAAGAACATCTCTAAAAATTAAGCCCATATTAGTGAAGCTGCATCGGCTGGGCTACCCTCCTCGTAAGCCCGCCACCACTGATACGCTGGTCCCAACAGCTGGAATATAGTAAAAGCAGCTCTACTCGTCTCCATAATACCTATTGTGCGGAGAATATGGTGACATTTCTTTTGAAAACCTTGTGCATCATCTGTAGCTAGGCCGCTGAAAGTAGGAGGATGGTACTTCTTGTACCTCTCAAGTTTAAGATGCTCCTCCTCAGATGTTGCTGCCCTAACCTCAGGCTGAACTAGAATGGCCGGCTGCACTGGTATGACCTCTGGGACCTGGTCAACATAGACTCGCTGCTCTGGGGTACGGGTCGCAAGAGTCTGAGCTCCTCCCCCAACTTGAGCTGTGGCTGGTGCAAGTGGAATCAACCCTGCCTAAGCTAGAGTATCAAACATGCTCAAGATCTGTGGGAGGATCTCCTAAAGTGCAGGTGTGGCAACAGGCGCCTCATGTGCTTGCCCCCCAACTGGAGCTACTGTGGCTCCTCTGTCGCAGCTCGGGCAGGTGCTCTGGCTGCACCACGTACTCCTCCTCGGCCTCTGCCCCGGTCCTGGCCTCTCTCAACTCTAGCAGGGGGCACGGGTGTCTAATCATCAGATCCAACGATTCGTGTCTTCACTATCTATGAGAGAATAGAAAGATAAAGATTCAGAATTTCGACGTCAACAAATTCGCACGATAAAGAATCAAGAAGTGAAGTTTTCCTTACAGTTCCATAGCCTCTCAAGGATAAGTACAGCCGTCTCCGTACCAATCCGCAAGACTATACTAAACCTGCTTATGACTCGTAACACTTATGGACCTAGAGCTCTGATACCAACTTGTCACGACCCCAATCTCCTACCGTAGGATATCGTAACGGCACCTAGTCTCGAAGACTAGGTAAGCCTAACATACATGAAGAAATAACGGAAATAAAAATAGAACTTTTACTTAAAACCAACCAGCTATCATAAAAGAACTCCACAATACAGATGACAATAACTCCCAAAATCTGGTGAGACTGAGTCATAATCATTACACGAGTAAACTAAACATCCCTAATACATCACTATCCAAAATAAAGAGTATGCAATAGAGAACAAGGACAGAGGGTGACTCCGAGGTATCCGAACGCTGACAGGTATACCTTGAAATCTTCGATATGGAAGCTCTACTCGCTGGTGCCGCCTATCCTGGTATGAGGTACCTGGATGTGCATAAAAAGATGCGCAGAAGCATAGTATGAGTGCACCACAACGGTACCCATTAAGTATCAAGCCTAACCTCGGTTGTGACGAGGTCAGGTCAAGACACCAACTAGGATAAAAATAAGAAATTGAACATGTATAATACAATCTAAGATGTAAACGAGGAAAAAGAGGCAATAAGGAAATACAAAAAGATAGATTGTAATTGAATTTAAAGCAATAAATGCAACAAGGAAGGAACAAATAATAAGAACATCAAGGAAACGATGCAGACAAATGCAAGTATGGTAAATGAGAGATAACAATAAGAATCACAATCGAGGTACCGCCTTGTAATCTCATTTCACAATCACAATCACAATCTTTCCTTATATCACCGCGGGGCCTTACATTTAATTTTGAAAATCATTTTTTCCAAAATAGATACCCGTGTCTTAGCCAACTTATCACACCGCGTGGCTTCAAGTAGTTCCCGTACTAGTAACATGCATTTCAAGCCCACATTATCTCACCGCATGCGTATCAATCCCTATCCTTACACCACCGCATGCGTATCAATATCAATATATCACAACTCACACCTCAAGTACCTAAATACCATAACTTGCCAAAAGAATCAACAATATTAATGTTTCCATAACAAACAACACATGGCTCAACCACAATGTATACCAGATTCGCAATAATAGCAACTTAAATTTAATAGCTCAACAAGAATGGTATTTCAATAATTAACCACTTTGCCTCAATGTGACAACGGAATTTACAACTTCAACACCAAGCTCAACATGAAGATATTCCAAGAAATAACAACTTCAAGTAAGGTAGCTCAACAATTAAATAATTAACAAGGCAATAAGGAAATCATAACTTCAAATAAAGCATGTAAGACAATATGATTAAAGGCATGAAAAGAATCTAAATAGCCTAAACCGGCCAATTACGACGGCTTTCACGTACCACAATTAACATAAAACAACTCCAATCCTAAGGGATAGTTCTCCCACACAAAGTTAGGTAAGATACTTACCTCAAAAAAGCTAACTCAATCCACTAGTAAGCATTTTCCATGAATATCCAACTCAGAACGACTCGAATCTAGCCAAAATAACTTTATACCATAAATACAAACCATATAAAACTATTGCGAATAATAAAGTTGCAATCTTTAAAGAAAAGCAAAGAGTTAATTCAAAAAGTCAACCCCGAGCCCCCGTCTCCAAACCCGACCAAACGTACAATATCCGAACATCCATTTAATAACGAGTCCAACCATACTAAAATTATTCAATTCCGACCTCAAATCGACCTTCAAATCCTCAAAATATTGTTTATGAAGTTTTCACATATTTTCCCAATTTTTCTAACTAAAAACACTAATTAAATGGTAATAATACTAATTTACCTCAATCAACTCCTTGAAAATCTCTTCAAAATTCGCCCAAAACCGAGGTCTCTAGCTCAAAAGACGAAAAATGGAACAAAACCCTCGATTTGGAAATTAAATATATGTTGTCCAGTCATTACCTTACGCGATTGCGAAGAACAGATTAAACCAGCTCACAAATCCTCATAAGCGGTCACAGAACATAAGACACGAACGCGGTGGCCAGTGACTTCAGGCTTGCGATCGCGATCAAGGCCACGCGTGCACGAAGAACAATGTGTGCCTCCCACATAGCCTCTCCTTCCTTATACGCAAACGCGTTCCTCCGCATGCGTTCGTGATGAACAAGCTTCCAGATAATCGCTATTCCATCCCTAACTTCGCGAACGCAAAGAGTAAAATCCATCAGTCCCTAACTAGTCTACGCGATTGCGACATAACCTTCGCGAACGTGATGAAGGAAACTAGAAACTCAGAAAACCAGCAAGCTCAAAACATGAATAAATGATCTAAACTTAATCCGAAACACACCCGGGGTGCCAGGGACCCCGTCCTAACATACCAAAAAGTCCTAGAACATGATACGAACTCGCTCGAAGCTTCAAATCACATCAAACAATACCAAAATCACGAATCACATATCGATTCAAGCCTAATGAACTAATGAACTAATGAACTTCCAACTTCTAAAATTAATGTTAAAACCTACCAAACCAACTCCAAATGACCTCAAATTTTGCATACAAGTTATAAAAGATACAACAGACCTATTTAATCTTCCGAAACTGAAATCCGGACCCAATATCAATAAAGTCTACCCTCGGCCAAAATTCTCACTCTTCCAAACCTTCAACTTTTCAACTTTCGCCAATTTAAGCCAAAACGACCTACGGACCACCAAATCAATATCCGGACATATGCCTAAGTCCAAAATCATCAGAAGAAGCTATATGGAGCATCAAAACTCTATTCTAGAGTCGTCTACGTAAAAGCCAAACTCTGTTTTAACTCTTTCAACTTAAGCTTACAACTTTGGGATTATGTTTCCCAATTCACTCTGAACCTCACCTGAAACCAAACCAACCACCCCAGAAAGTCACATAACTACAATATAACATAGAGGAGGCAACAAATAGGGGAACGGGACTAAAATACTCAAAACGACCGGCTGAATCATCACATGTGCCTATAAGACATTTGGTACTTGTGGTTGTATACATGTCATTACATCTGTTTGGTTATAAAAGTTTCTCATTAAGATTAAAATAGGAACTTTAAAATAAAGTATTTTCAAATAAATAAATATTTCATTCTTTTTAAATAGACTTGTCCATAGTACGCATGTTGCACGCATATCTTATGTTGATGAGTTAAAAAATAAAAAAATAAAAAAAAACATATGTATTTTGAGTTATAAATAAAAGTTAAAGAAAATAGTGTAAATTTCAAAAAATATTTAATGTTAGTTTTATTTGCCTAACTCAATAATGGAAGAAACATGATTCCACCGAATTTCTCGTAACCTTAACTCAAACTATTTACTTATTATTATGTGAAGGAACATTCTATTGGTTCCAAGAGAATGAATTTGGAATTAGAATTGAAAACCAATTCATTCAATTTTACGGTATTATTGTTCAAGTGGTTTTGTATTTAAAAGAATTCTATTAGTTCTACTTCAATCCTAAAGTTTAATTAAATTCTTTAACATCTTTTCTTTTATCTCAACGGAGCTAAGATCATTGGAAAAACAATTTTGGACAAAGTAAAAAAGAATTTATACTAAAATTCCTAATGTAGATAAAGAGGATGATGACTTTTTAAGAAGGAACACCATAAGTTATGCTATTGTGGGTTTTGATGATTTGCCAAACTTTCTTCAGGAACCAGATAGGAACAAGAAGTGATCAATTCCTTTGGACTTATTGCGATATGTTTTTTCATGTTTTGATGCATGGTCAAATCTTCTCAAGGAACCATATAAGGGACCAGATGTTATTAGTTCCTCACTCCTCGTATAGTCAACTCTACAGTTGTAAAGGTTGTCTTATTGTACCAACTGGTAGCAGCGCAGCAGCACAGCCGCTGCTGTTAGAGGCCAAACCAAACGATGTATTGTCCCTATTTATTCTCGCATGCTTTCTCATATATATAGAACATGATACAAGGTTTGACCTAACACTTGCAAATATGAAAAACACTTTCTCTCAAGTGTTAGTTGTCCCTGTTCTACAAGTGCATTCAAGAATAAAGCTACTACAAACACAAGGACCAGATCCCAAAATTGAAGATGTCTTAAGTCCTTAAGTTTGTTGTGTCTTTGTCTTTTGTTCTTTACTTATATTCCTACACCACTTTCGAAAAGTACATTTGTAGGACAGTATTCAACAACTGTTGTTTTGGTTTTGTTGACTAGAGTTAGTGAAAGTGTGTTTGCTTTATAATAGAGTTGTTAGAAAGAGCTTGCAATAGAGTTATTGTATGGGGTGAGGCATTAAGAGTTTAATTCCTAGATTGCAATAGGTTGCAATATAAAGTTTCTCAGTTTAGTGGAGTTGAAATCCTACTAGGGTATATTGTGGTTTTTAATTCCTTGAGCAAAGAGTTTTTCACGTAAATATTGTGTGTCTTTTACTATCTGTCTATTTACTGTGGGAAGATATAAAGAACCTAGTTCTCTATGCTGTTTAGTGGACTCCTAGTTTCTAACAATTGGTAGCAGAGCAAGTTCTTTCTAAATAGTTAACACCTAGAAAGGATCTTCATCATTGCTACTCCACCAAACCTCGAGGAAGGACAATCAACCACAAGACCTCCAGGACTCAATAGAAAGTATTATGGATGGGGAAAAACTAGAATGCATGTCTATATTACAAGTGAGAACTCCGAGCTTTGGGACGTGATTTGTGATGGTCCCTTTATCTCTATGAAAACTGTTGGAGAAGGAACAAGAACTGTTCCACAAACTACAAAAGAATATAATGATGCTGACTGGAAATATGATGAGAAGAACTTCGAGGCAAAGAAGATACTTGTCTGTGGTATTGGACCAGACGAGTATAATCGTGTCTCGACATGTGAATCTGCCAAGAAAATCTGGGAAGCTCTTCAAACTGCTCACGAGGGAACTACTCTGCTAAATCAGTCTAAAATAGACATGCTTACCACTAAGTAGGATCTTTTTAAATTGAAGGTGGACGATTCCATTCAAGTGATGCATACCCATTTTACCTCCATAACCAATGATCTTCATTCTCTTGGAGAAATAATTCCAACCAATAAGCTGGTCCGGAAGATACTCAGTGTTCTACTAGGTTCCTTTGAAAGCAAGGTTAATGCCATTACTGAAGTCAAGGACCTGCAAAAATTGACTATTTATGAGCTAATTGAAAATCTCAAAACCTATTGAAATGAAGAGAAAGAACGATCTTGAAAGAAGAAAGCCCAAGAAGGAGAAGATCCTGATTCTCAAAGCTGCCAACAACAACTCAAGCAGTAATGAATCTGACATGGCGTATCTCACTCAAATATTCCAAAAGATAGTTTGAAAAAATGGATGGACACCCCTAAAGGAAAAGAAGTGGCTAGTGAGGTTCAACTTGAGCTTGAAAACGAGCTTAAGAAAATCAAAATAAGTCTTGCTAATGAGCTAGAAAAGATAGAAAACTTCAGGAGGATCTAAGAAGGGTTAAACATGATCTTGATAAGTCACTTCACTAGACTTGGTCCTCTGATGTAACTGCTTCTATGTTCAAGAGTAATGGTGGAGGTAGGCAAGGAATCGGGTTTCAAAAGGCCAAAATCCACTATAATCCCCATAGCAAGTATATCAGTGTGACTGCTACTTGGATATGCACTTGCTGTGGTCATACTGGCCATTACAAGGATTCATGCAAAGCAAAAATTCAGTCTCAGCAGAAAAATAAAAAAATTGTTGAAAAGAAGCCCATAGTTGAGGAACATGGTTTCCTTTATAGGAAAATATGTGTTTCCTGCATGGGCAAAAAGAAGTTTGATTTACCTGTTTTATCATTATAAGGTACCCAAGCTGATTTGGGTTCCTAAGTCTAATTAGTGATTTTGTCTGCAGTCAAAATTGGTACATGGATAGTGATTGCTCGAAGCATATGACTGGAAGAATAGATGATTTCCTCAATCAAGGCCTTCCAAGGTGGGAGTGTGTCCTTTGAAAATGGAAAGGAAGGCTATATTCTTGGTGTTGGAAAAATGCTTTCCTATGTAATTAAGAATGTGTACTATGTGAATTTCTTGAAATATAGCGTTTTGAGTGTGTCTCAAATATGTGACAACGAAAATGAAGTGAAGTTCTTGTCCCAATCTTGCACTGTCACTAATCTCAAATCTGGTGAAGTAGTGCTGATAGCCAAAAGGTTCTAGAACATCTATGTTGCAGACTTTGATTCACTAAATGGTGGTGATTTAACATGCCTAAGTGCCATCGATAATGATGCTGAGTTATGGCACATGCGATTTGGAGATGCAAGGTTTTCCTTTCTGAACAAATTGGTCATGAAAGACCTGGTTCGTTGGCTGCCAAAGACCAAGTTCAAGGATCAGAAGGTGTGTGATGCTTGTGTAAAAGGGAAGCAAGTCAGGTCTTCTTTTAAGCAAAAAGAAAGAAGTGAGCACCTCAAGGACACTTGATCTTCTTCACATGGATCTTTTTAGACCTATCGGGATTCCAAGTAGAGGAGGAAGGAAGTACATCTTTGTGATTGTTGATGACTATTCCAGCTTTACTTGGACATTATTTCTAAGAAGCAAGGATGAAACACTTCCCATGTTGTTGCATTTGTGAAGGGGATTCAGGTGAAACTAGGAAATCACATTGTGAGTATTAGATCCGACCATGGTACTGAATTTGACAATACTAATTTCGATGAATTTTGTGCTAAAAATGGTATAAGTCACAACTTTTCTGCTCCTAGAACAGCTCAGCAAAATGCTGTTGTAGAGAGGAAAAAATAGGACTCTTGAAGATATGGCTAGAACAATATTGATCGACAGTGTTGTGCCTAAACATTTTTGGGTTGAAGAAGTTAACACACCCTAATACTTGATTAACAGGTGCGTGCTTAGGTCCCTACTTGAGAAGACTCCCTATGAGAGAAACCCAAGTTGTCTTAGCTGAGAGCCTTTGGATGCAAATGTTTCATTCTCAACAATGGTATGGAGGCTTTGGGAAAATTTGATGCAAAAACTGATGAAGGATTTTTTCTTGGTTACTCCTCTCAAAGCAAGGCATACAAAGTCTACAACAAAAAAAACCCAGTGTGTAGAAGAAAGTGTGCGTGTGATCTTTGATGAGTCCGATGAATCAAGCGAGAAAGGGTCACATAACAAGGAAGATGAAGATGGAGAACAAAAGTTCTTGGTGAAGCTATAGATATGCAAATGGAAAGACTGAATTGATGAGTCAAGTAAAGTAGAGTGATGAAGAAGATACATCATAATCTCCAGAAGGCATAGAGGAACCTGGTCCCTCTAATACCTCAATTGAAGCTGAACAACATGATTGATGATGTTGTATCAGGTACTCCTGAAGTAGAAAAAAGGAGCGGAAGTCATATTTCGGTTGATGTCAATGGTGGTTCGTATGGAGGACCCTGGTCCCTCAAATCCTGATGTTCAAATATCCAACTGGAAGCACAAGAGGTCTCATTCCCTTTAAAATATGATCACTCCCTTAGACTCTATTATTCAAACTAGATCTAAGGTAAGGTACATGTTTGCGTTCTCAACCTTCCTGTCTCAAATCGAGCCTAAAAGCATCAAGGAAGGATTGAAAGATACAGAATGGATAACTGTTGTGCAAGAAGAGCTCCATCAGTTCGAGAGAAACAAAGTGTCGCACCTGGTCCCTAGACCTTCATATAGAACAATGATTGGAACCAGGTGGGTGTTTAGAAACAAGCTTGATGAACTTGGAAAAACAACAAGAAATACGGCAAGGCTGGTGGTTTAGGGATACAACCAAGAAGAAGGGATTGGCAATGATGAGACTTGTGCTCCTGTTGCTCGAATAGAAGAAATTAGCATTATTATTTCGTTTGAATCCCATATGGAATTCAAATGGTTCCAAATGGATGTCAAAAGTGCCTTTCTAAATGGATATCTGAAGGAGGAAGTGTTTTTCCAAGAAACCCCCTGGTTTTGAAAGTTATGAGCATCCTGAGCATGCCTTTAAGCTAGACGAGACTTTATATGGTTTGAATCAAGCCCCTCAGGTATAGTATGAAAGTTTGTAAAAATTTCTTCTTGAGAATGACTTTACTAGAGGAAAAAGTGACAATACTCTATTTCTAAAGAAAAGAGGGAGGAACTTATTGATTGTGCAAGTCTATGTTGATGATATCATCTTTGGTGCAACTAATGATTCCCTTTGTGAGGACTTTGCAAAACTCATGGGAAGTGAATTTGAGATGAGTATGAAGGTCGAGATAAAAATTTTCCTTGGATTGAAAGTAAAGCAAAGCTCAAAAGGTATTATGATTAGTCAACAGACGTATATTAAGGAGATGTTAAAAAGATTTGAGATGGAGAATGCTAAGACTATTGATACACCTATTGCCACTGCAACTCGATCAGACATAGACGAACCTGGTTCCCCTGTCAATGAAACTATGTAGATGGGTATCATTGGATATCTTCTATACTTGACTGCTAGCAGACCTGATATTGTTTTTAGTGTTGGGCTGTGTGCTAGTTTCCAATCAAGCCTAAAATAATCTCACTTGAAGGCTTCCAAAAGAATTCTGTGGTATATCAAAGGAACGCAGGACCTAGTCCTCTTATATCCTTCAAGAGATAATTTGACTTGGTTGGATATGCTGATGCTGATTATGCTGGATATCTGATGGATGAGAAGAGCACATCTGGAATGACATATTTTCTAGGGTCATGCCTGATCTCATGGGGTACAAAGAAACAAACTCTATGGCTCTTTGTACTACTGAAGTTGAGTATATAGCTACTACCTCTTGTTGTGCTCAACTGCTACGGACCAAGCAACAACTTGGGGATTTTGGTGTATTCATTGATTGTGTGCCATTATTGTGTGACAATACGAGTGCTCTTAATATAGCAAAGAACCCGGTGCAACACAAAAGGACAAAGCATATTGGTGTGAGGCATCATTTCTTGAGGGACAATGTTGAAAAAGGTCCAAATTGTATGAAGTTTTGCAAGACGGAGAACCAAGTAGCAAATATCTTCACTAAGGTGCTGAGCAGGGAACACTTTGAAAGAAATCATTTGAAGTTGGGCTTGATCAAGCTCAACTACTTCCCTTTTATGAGTTCCCTCAATGACTGGCTATGTTAATAAGGAAAGATACAATGCTAAAAGTATTTTTGGCGGCATCTAACTCAAATCTATATTTTTACAGGTATACACACATGGTAGTCTTAGGACAAAACAAGTAAGAATGACATTGCACATCTAGAAGTTTTTGCTCATATTTTCGAGGCCCGTCAAGGAACCTGGTTCCTGTGACTCAGGTTAGTAGTCTCTGCAATGGTTATAAGCTTTTTAAACTGCTGGTGTACCATATCATTAATTTATTCCGGCCACTATCCTATTTTTGAAGTCCCAAACATTACACATTTTCTGAACCAACTAGGTTCCCCAAAATCATATTCTTTTCTCATCTCCGATTGCAAACGGTTCCTTCAACCTTATTTTAAACCAATTTTTTTGTCTCTATCCTTACTTATACTCAAATCCTAAAAGACCTTTTCTCTTTCATTCTCAAGATACTCTTCTTCATCGTATCTTCTTATCAAAAATCCACAATGTCTCAACAAAGATCTCTTTCTCCAAAATTGTCATACGACACCAACATAGTGTCACCTTCTACAGACCCAACACCATCAGAATCTAAACCTAACGACTCCCCCCCCCCCCCCCCCCCCCCCCCCCC